>JAGFPH010002309.1:10745-30180 GCA_018207615.1 Philaenus spumarius | reverse complement strand
CTGATTCCTTTTGCTGCAATTGTTTGTTCTTAGATGCACAATCACGTGTTTTAATAATCAGCTTGATAGGAAAACTTAAATTGATGATAAAATCCGCTTTAAAAAGTTCTTTTATTACATTCTAAATGAAATTATTTAAAAAATGTAAGTAAATTGTGCAAATATAGAATGATTGATCTTTCATTTAAAACAAACCGCGTGTAAAACGGTTCAGTGGAAACCTTCAGTGAACTCTTCAAAGAAGTGCAAAGTTGAAATTTTACCCCATGTTAAATCTACATAAGAAAAGTTTATTTTCCATGTTTGATCCAATTAACATAAATATTTTCAAAATACAAATAAAACCTGCACATACTCTAACCTTTGTTTTGGTACAACCCGCATGTAAATCGGTCCAGTAGAACGGTCAGGCTCGCTGTCATTAGATTTGAAAAAGTTTTTTAGAATATAAGAAGATATGAAATTATGGTATATTGTTGACAACTTCATTGTGAATTCAAATTTGTTTAACTTTTAAAAATCCGTCAAACAGTTCGTAAAATATAAACGATCTGCCGGAACCTTGTACTTTTTTTGAAGCAAATTCAGCTTTATCGTCAAAAATGGCATAATTTTTTAGTAATTTTTTAAATTTTCAATCGTGGATATCTCAAAAATGGTTTGAGATATTTTGTTGAGACCACGTTTGTGTTCCATACGTCACACAATGAATTTTAAATGTATTTTAAATGTTAGACTGCTAGAGTCTAAGGCCTTGCCCCGTGTTGCTTTTAAAAATGAATTTCATAGACCAGTACTTCTTCCAAGCCAAAGTAATGTTTCTATTAATTTCCTTACTTCAACCATTATGAAAAGAAATTATTGGTTTCAGATATGTTGATTCTGCTACCCACATTACCTTTATTTTATTAGGAATAGATCTTCTTGTTTTCCGTTGCTTTGGAGTACCGTTTTTTCTTTATTTATCACTAGTCCAGCTCGGCTACCCTCTCGGTTCAAGTCCTCTAACATATTATCCAGTTATGTGTGGGTAATTTTGCAAAAAGAACGATTTCTTGTTCAAATCTAATATTAGATATTCTATTCATTTTAATTCCTGAACTATGCCAGTCTATTTTACTGAAATATTTTTCTAGTATCGCATTAAAATGATCAGGTGAGAGTGGATCACCCCCTCCCCCCCGCCTGCTTAACGCCTTTCGTCACAAGGAAATATTTTCCTGGCTTCTCCAAGAAAACAAGAGCTATTCTATTGGTTTACCCAATGCTTTAATACTTGAATTTTGTTTTTACTTACACCTTGTTCATCTAAGATTTCAAAAAATGTTCTTCTGCCGGACTGAATCAAACGTCTTAGCAAATATTCTTCGGCTAATTTTTCTAATAATACTTTCTAATTATACTTCGGCCAACTTATTGTTTTCGAATGGAAACTCCTATTTTGGAATGCCAATGGTGGCCCACTTAAAAAAATCATATTAAATAAAAAATCTTTGAGAGGCTGTATCTCATAAACGGTTGGGTTTACGAAAAAATACAAAAGAATACAAATGTAGCTTATACAAATAATACAAAATCTTGTAAACTATAAATTTGACAGCTAACTTTAAATAGGAAACCTTTCCTAGTTTTTTTGAGAAATAAAAAAATATTAGTTCAAATATTTGTATAAATGACCGCCATTTTCCAATATGGCGGTAAACTTTCTAATTTCTTATCGAACACCTGATATTTTATGATGATTTTAGATTCTACATGTTATTTTAAGACTTTTTTGTTCTTGGTGATTTTTTTATACTACTTTAAAAGTTAGAGTACAGTTAGAACCTGAACATCTGTTATCAACTTAATGTTTCACAAGTGACAGACAAATGTGAAGTATTTCCATTTTAATTCCTTTGTATTATATAATTTTTAAAAAATGAACAAAAACCATATTTGTTGAATTTTAAAAGTAATTTGTTTGTCTGAACAATGCTTTATTAGTATTAAGAGTGTTTCATTGGTTTAAAACATGTCCATACAAAAATATCTTCAGCTCAGTTACAGCGTTTTTAAAAGTTTATACCCTATTAACTTTTAAACTGTTAGTCGTATCAAAAAACACAAAGGACAAAAAAGTCTTAAAATAACTTGTAGAATCAAAAATTATCAATAAATACAGGGTGTTCCATAAGAAATTCGAAAGTTGATTGCCTTGAAAAATGGTGGCCATTATACAAATATTTTAACTACATATTTTTCGTTTCTCAAAAAACAAGGACAGGTTGCCCATTTACAATTTGTTGATAGATATTAATTTACAAAATACCAATGGTAGACCATTTAAAAAAGACAGCCTGATGTATACATATTCTGTGAACAAATGAGACTTCACTATTAAATTTAATAATTTTATTGGTAAAAATGGAAATAACAGTCCTTCGGTTATGTGTGGTGTCAGTTAAATACATTATTCTTGTAATTTAATTGACCGAGCGTAAGCGAGGTCTCCGTTTTAACTCGACCGGTTGGCATTTCGTCTGTGTGTCTGTGTGTCTGTCTCACGATTACGGCCAAACGCCTTGACCGATTTTGAAGATTTTTTGCGTGAATGTTCCTTATTCCTAGGCCGAGCCATGTATATATACGGGTTTTTTCTCTTTTTCATTTTTAACCCCTTAAATAAAATAAAAATGGCGGCCGGAACGTTTCTCTCAGTGTAAGCTTTTTCCCAAAGCCAGTTTGTGGCTTAACCGTAAATCGAATTTAAAAACTAATAACATTTTATCTAAAAGAAAAGAAAATGTTAAACAAAATTGTATTCTTGATTTTTTTCCGTATCTCTAACGGTAAGCTCACAAAATGGCCATAAACTTCGAATTTGTTAAAAATCGTCCAAGTTTTTGTATTTAAACCAGTGGCGGCTTGCCCATAAGGGTTCTCGGACGCCGCCCCTCCAAAAGATTTGAAAAATAAAAAATAAATAAATACCCATTCAATTATAATTATACATCTAATTAACCAAAGTGGTTTTTTTCAATCACATACATCGAAAATGTAGGGAAAAAATACGCAAAAATAGCGCGAGAAGTTTGTACTTGTAGCCGTGGGACGCTAGCCAGAACGTCCCAATCCATTACCATGCAGTTATATGAAGAGTGGTAATGGTGGAGGCTGCTGGTGCTATGACGCGTCTAAGCTTGTGCCTTATGGAAGGCTTGGGACGGCGTCCGAGCGTGCGCAGAGCGACGTATCTAGTGAGTCGGAAAGAAGGATGGACTTTCTGCTACAAGCAATATAACTAAAGGTATGTAAGTAGAGTTTCAGATTTACATATGATATTTGATAAGTATTTCAGAAACATATGGCATCACAAATTTAATACCTAGATTGCCTTAAAAACTCACTAAAATACACAAAATGTTCAAACACCCCGGTGGTGTGTGCCCCCCCCCAGCATTTTACTCACGAGCCGCCACTGATTTAAACCATGTTTTTATACGTTTATTCTAAACCAATTCAAAAGTGTTCCATAGCTTTTGTGTAGATAAAGGTTTAAAGAATTCATATATGCCAGTAAAAAAATTATTGAAGTAAAATTAAGAAAGTTATTAGCTCAAGAAACAATCACGTTCAGTAACGAAAGGAAAATGTTTAACTTTAGGCCTTCATAAAAAGTAGTAAAAATTATTGTAATTTTTTTCATGAATGTAAAAAAGTTTCGTAATTTAGTTCTAAATAGAATTGTATACAAATATTTATCAATTTCAAATTTCTTATTTTGAAAACATAAGTTTTTATGTTCCTACTACAAGACTGCTAACAAAACTAGGCCTGTTTTGAATAGTAATTTAGGAATATACCATTTGCCCAAAAATTAAATATTATTATAAGAAAGTGTAGACGATAAATCAAAGAATTGAACTGTATACCTGTAAATTATCATTGTCAATTTCATAAAAGTATTTGACTTAGCTTTACTTGAATTACAAAATGAGATGAAACAAATGAAACCTCGCGGCGATAAAGGTCATACAAAAAATGATTGTAGGACACCGTGCGAAGTGTTGGTACATGGGTTGAGATCACTATCACGACGTTTCAACATCGTTTGTTTTCATTATTTCTAATATTGGAATATGATATGGAACTTATGATACATTTTTAAGTTTGAGTTATTTAAGTATGTAAATATTTAATTGTATGTTGTCCCTCTATAACGCGATATTTTTAGCTATCTTACGCATTATTAACCTAAATAAAACACAATGCCTGTAAAAGAAAATCTTTGGCCGTTAAAGCTCAAGAAAAGAAATAAAAATGAGAACTAGACATCCAGGAATCGTGGGAATTGTAAATAATGTTTCACTGGCTAAACCTTGTGCTTACTTCCTTACTTGCACACTATTTTTAACATAAGCTCAAAACCACATTTGTTATTTCAACGAGCGAGGTCTACTCTTTACAGAACTACTAGTCAACGATTATTATTTGAAATTAACACACGTATAAATTACATTATACAGGGTGATCAACTAAAGGAGGCTACCATTGAGATATCAGAAAGTATTAATTTTACAGCAAACTTTAAATAGGTAATATTTCCTGGTTTTTTGAGAAATTACAAAATTTGTAGTTAAAATATTTGTAAAAGTCTGCCATTTTCCAATATGGCGACCAACTTTGAAATTTCTTATGTTAACAATTTTATTAAAGAGGCATGTTTTACCATTTGCAAACAATACAATTTAACTCAAAGTTCAATATTTTATACAACGGAATGTTAAAAAGCTGTTACAATTTCACAAATACTTTATTTTATACAAAAAACACACTTAAATTATTTTAAAAATCGCTAACGCAACCACTGTATATTGTGTAAGTGCAAGTACAGCTCGCTACAGTATAAAACAGTAACACATGATTGTATTGCTAGGCAACCAGCTGGTTCATTGTTGCAAATTTTTACTTTTGTGTTTACCTCGTTTCCTAGTAATTGCTTTGTTACCGGCATTAGTATATTAACCAGCGTTTGTTGTAGTTTTGAATAACAAATTAATATTATTTTTGTTTCATTGTAGTTTATGTTTACTTAAAATATTTTTGTGTAGTTGTTTCTTTGAAAAAATGAGTTATGGAAGCCTGCTTTTTGTTTCGCTTTTTTGTATGTTGTAAATATGGAGTTTACTAATGAAAAAGTGGACAAGTTGGAAGTTTATTTTATATGTGGAAAGAACACTTTCTTGGCAGCAAACCGCTACGCTGAAAGATACCCGGATAGGGGCAGCACCTAACCGTAAGATGTTCACAAGACTGGTTGGAAATCTAAGATTGAATGGGTCTTTTGTTAACAAAAGACCATGAGTTTTGACCGAAGATGTCGAGGCAGATATCTTAGCATATTTTGTGGTGCACCCCAAGGCCTCAATCAGAAAAGTAGCACGTCTGTACCATTTGTCGTTCGGAACAATGTAAAATGTACTTCGTAAGCACAAACACCACCCTTACAAGTTTACGCTCGTTCAAGGTTTAATGCCTGGAGATGAAGGAAAGAGGCGTACGTTTTGCGCGTGGCTGGCTGAAGAGTTTACTAACAACCCTAGTTTCTTAAATTATTATTTGGACAAATGAGACCAATTTTTTGAATAATGGCAAGTTTAACCATAAAAACAACCATTACTGGTCAACAGAAAACCTTCTGGTTGTAAGAGAGCTTCATCATCAAGTTAGATTTCCTATAAACTGCTGGTGCGCTATATAGGGTAATCGTGTCTCGGCTGTCCATTTGTACCATGCGACTCTTACAACAGCCAGCTTAAATTCAGTTATTAGAGGAAGTTTTGTTTGCCGCTGAATATGAGACTGCAACTTATGTTCCAGCAAGACGGAGCTCCGGAACACATCGCTTACCCAGCCGCCGACTTTCTGAATAGTGACTTCCCAGATAAAGTGATAGTCATAAACGGAAATGTAGCTCGGCCAGCCAGGTCCCCGGACCAAACCCCATTATATTTCTTTCTCTGGGAACACTTGAAGGACGAACTGTACACCGATAGGTAAGTATGCTTCGGTGGAAGAAATGTTCCACAAAGTGATGGACATTTTGTGTAACACGTTAGCACGAGCCGTAAATGACTTGCACATGAGGGCGCTTTCATGAATTTATGAAGATGGAGGACACTTTGAAAACCTGCTTTAAGTCATAATTAATTAGGTCATCTTTACTGCCTTTTTGTGTCCCAAAAAAATTTGTTGCCACCATACAAAGAAGTTTCTTACAATACTATGTAGGCTTTACGATTTAGGAGCAGAAATCTGTAAAAATAGTACAGTTTTCATGTAAGCTATTTATCAACTTTTAACAGTAATATAAGTAAGTTTTTTTTGTATAAAATAAAGTATTTGTGAAATTGCAACAGCTTTTTAACATTCCACTGTAAGAAATATTGCACTTTGAGTTAAATTTTATTGTTTGCAAATGGTAATACTTACTGTACATGCCTCTTTAATAATTGTTCAAATAAAAGTTTCTGAAAGTTTTAGCTCTCCTAGTGGCTAAAATTAAGTTGATAAAAAAACACCAAGAATAAATCCGTCATAAAATATTGGCTTCTATGAGAAATTTCAAAGTTGACCACCATATTGGAAAAAAGCTTACAGTTACAAATATTTTAATGAGGCCCTACAATTTTTTTAATTTATCAAAAAACAAGGAAGTTTCCTCATTTAAAGTTTGCTGTAAAATTAATACTTTCCGAGATCCCAATGGTGACCTCCTTGCGTTGATACGCATCTTTCAACTAGATACGATAAAAAATGTAATTATTTTATTTGTACAACTCTAGGCCTATTAATTAGCCATGTATGAATAAACCTTAATTAGACATTTAGCGGCCAGCGTGTTGTCGGTTAAATGTATTTTTCTTGTAAATAATTTAATAAATTTATATGAAGTTTAACACAAGTATAAATGAAGTATAAACAGGGTGTTACAAAAAGGTTGGGCTGGCTATGCATATTCAGATTCTACATGCAAAAATAAGTCGAAAATGTAGTATAACATTTTTTCGATTTCGGCTTAGTTTAGCCGTAATCCGCCATTTTGTTTTTTTACAAAAACTCATTGTAACTCTGGAAATAGATAAGATATCGAGTTCAAATTTGGAATAAGCATTTTATATGTTACGATTAACAAGTGTACCAAACACAAAGAATTTATTTTTATAATTTTCAAAATGGCGGCCGTTACAAATTGTTAACGTAGAATATCTTGAAAACCGTTAAGTTTACAAAAGATGTACAAGAGACAAAATATTTTCCTTTTTTAACGACAGACAAAATGCTTTTTCTGTAATTTCAGTAGGTCAAAGGATAACTGAGTTATCGACAAAAAACTAAAAATATAATTTCTTGGTAATTGTCTACAACAACCAAAATTAACCTAAAACCATATTTTTTTTTAATTTAACAATTTTTTAGTTATTTTTGTAGCGGGCTATGCAGATTCATATTCTACATGCAAAAATAAGTCAAAAATTTAGTATAACATTTTTCGATTTCGGCTTAGTTTAGCCGTAATCCGCCATTTTGTATACAAAAAAAATTAATAACTCAAAAGTCCTTAGAGATATTTTTATGAAACTTATTATAAACTTTAACTCTATAGCTATAAACATTTTCCCAAAATATCTTTGATCAGACTCATCAAATTTCAAAATGGCGGCCATTTAAAAGTTTCAAAGTCAAATTCCATGAAAACCAGCTACTAAACAAAATTTTATTTATGTTTTACAATTTAAATTGAACAATTTGGAGTGTTTCTAGTCAGAAGTTTTAATGGAATTTTCCTTTGAAATTGATAAATGGCCGCCATTTTGATATTTATTAACCAATTTTTACAATTAAAGTGTCATTCAATTTTAAATGAAAAGGGCTTCAAATTTAGTGTCTAGTAAAATTTTGTTTAGTAGCTGGTTTTCATGGAATTTGACTTTAAAACTTTTAAATGGCCGCCATTTTGAAATTTGACGAGTCTAATGAAAGATATTTTGGGAAAATGTTTATAGCTATAGAGTTAAAGTGTATACTAAGTTTCATAAAAATATCTCTAATAAGGGCTTTTGAGTTATCATTTTTTTTTTTTAATACAAAATGGCGGATTACGGCTAAACTAAGCCGAAATCTAAAAAAATGTTATACTACATTTTCGACTTTTTTTGCATGTAGAATCTGAATATGCATAGCCAGTCCAACCTTTTTGTAACACCCTGTATACGCATTCTGTGAAAATTTCAGCTAGATACGATAAAATTTAATTACTGTATTTTATTTATAAAAATGTCTTAGTCATTGATTTACCCTAGATCTTGCGGAGAGCGAAATGATTTTTTCTTGTAAATTAATTTATAGATTTAAATGAAATTTAACACACGTATAAATAAAGTATATATTTATATATATTCTGTAAAAAATTGAGCTGGATACGTAAATTTTTTATTATTTTGTTTTATTTGTAAAACTGTGTTGGCTATGCATCAATACGCCGTGATTTGCATCCAGCGGCGAGCGATTTGTCGGTTAAATTAATGTATTTTTCTTGTAAATTATTTAACAGAATTAAACGAAATTTAACACACGTATAAATAAAGTATATATACGCATTCTGTGAAAAAGTGAGACCCATTACACATTTTCTCGATATATTACATGTGGTTGTTGGATACTGGAATATGAATCAATTAGTTATTTGCATACTGGGATTTGATCGGTTTGTTTTGTATACAACTGTGAGTTTGTATATTTAAATGTTAATTTTTATATAGCATGATTATACAACTATTGCTTATATGTATATCGAATTTCATTCAAAATTGGTAAATAGTTTCAGAAAAAATGGGGTTTTACTGAACACGCATTTTCAATTCAGAAAGTGTACATTTCTTCGGTAAAATTATAGTTTCTTTTGAAATATTCAACTGATTTTAATAAAATGTATACCACATATACAAAACATGTCTATAAGTATAATATAAAAAAATTAGGTTCCTATACCAATTTTTAGATCATTTAACGATTAGGTCTATACAAATTAATGCATTATGTTTACGCCAATCTAGAACAAGCGTAATGCTGTCTTAAATAATTTCTTTTAAAATATTTTACTGATTTTAATAAAATGTATACTACATATACACAACATGTCTATAAGTATAAATAAAAAAAATAGGTTCCTATACTAATTTTTAGACCAATTAACGATTAGGCCTATAAAAATTAACGCATTAAGTTTACGCTAAATTAGAACAAGACTAATGCTATGTCTTAAATAATCTTATATTCTAAAAAACTTTTTCAAAACTAATGACAGCGAGCCTAACCGTTCTACTGGACCAATTTACATTCGGGTTATACCAAAACAAAGGTTAGCGGTCCTATATGTGCAGGTTTTATTTGTATTTAAAAAATATTTATGTTAATTGGATCAAACATGGAAAATAAACTTTTCTTATGGAGATTTAACATAGGGAGAAAATGTAAAGCTTCTGACAGCGAGCCTGACCGTTCTACTGGACCAATTTACATGCGGGTTATACCAAAAAAAAGGTTAGCGGTCCTATATGTGCAGGTTTTATTTGTATTTTGAAAATACTTATGTTAATTGGATCAAAAATGGAAAATAAACTTTTCTTATGGAGATTTAACATGGGGTAAAATTTCAACTTTTCACTTCTTTGAAGAGTTCGCTGAATGTTTCCACTGAACCGTTTTACACGCGGTTCGTTTTAAATGAAAGATCAATCATTCTATATTTGCACAATTTACTTACATTTTTGAAATAATTTCATTTAGAATGTAATAAAAGAACTTTTTAAAACGTATTTTATCATCAATTTAAGTTTCCCTATCAAGCTGATTATTAAAACACGTGATTGTGCATCTAAGAACAAACAATTGCAGCAAAAGGAATCAGTTGGCTTAGAGAAAGTCATTAGTGGCCAGTATTTTTCAAGGAAAAAAAATTCACAGGATCGAGTTGAACGTTAAACACATATAGTGCCTAACAGCTGTAGACCTAATACCAATAAATAAGCAACATTATGAAAAACTAAAAAACAACAATTGAAAGATGAAACTTATGTCATTCAAAGATGTGCACAAAAACATAAATCATGTGTGTATGTTGCCATTAAGACAGGTAAAATAAATTAAACATAATTTTAAGTTAGGCCTAGACTGAAGAAACAACTTCTCAAATGTTTTTACATTCATTGCCATAGCAAATAATTGATTAAAATAACAGATAAAACAGTTGATTCGGATGTCCAGCTTTTAGTACAAAATAATATTTTAAGTTAGGCCTAGGCTCAACCAACACGTGTTTCAACACACACAAACCAATAAAAACTTGCTTTAAGGGATTTAAAAATAAGAAAAAACTATAATACATCTTAATTAAAAATAAATAAGACATATTATGGTAGGCCTAATTATTGATAATATACGGTAATTGATAGTAACGTTTTGGTAAGGGTTTTGATTAAATGTAGGCCTACACCTGAGCCTTACTGGTTCTTTTAACTTTTATTATAACTGCTGTTATAAAATATACGAAATAATTTGATTTGAACATTTAACATTATTTATCATCTTAGTTTTGAGGTTATTATTAATACTACACCTCTATTATAAATAAAACATAACATATCTTTTAGAAGGATCCATCGGGGGTTGGCGTGCGGAGCACGCAGGGGTCTCCCCTAGTTTCATTTAAAATATTTTACTGATTTTAATCAAATGTATACTACATATATAAACAACATGTCTGCAAATATAGTATAAAAAAATGAAATTCTTATACCAGTTTTTAGATCATTTAATGATTAGGCGTATTATAAAAAGTTACGCATAAAGTTTACGCAAAATTAGAGAAAGAGTTAATGCTCTGTCTCCGGTAAAAATATAATTTCTTTTAAAATATTTAAATGATTTTAATGTAACGTATACTACATACAAACAACAAGTCTATAAGTATAATATTAAAAAATGAGGTTCCTATAAAAAATGTTCAGATCATTTAACGATTAGTGCTATAAAGAGTTACGCATCAAGTTTATGGTAAATTAGAACGATAATCTTGTTAGATACAATCTTTTGTATCATGCGAACCGTTATTCGGATCTTAAATATAAAAAAGTTATAAAATTCAGGACGAAATTCTCTGTAAACTATCAGATTCGCATTAATTCGTATAAAAATTTACTTGATCAATGCACGTTATATCGTAAATATTAATCTGAAAATAGTTCTTCTGTGGACGGTCGTTTCAAAGATCCTTTATTTTTATTCATTCTCGTTAAAATTTTACACAGTCGTCGTATATTGCTATATAAACAACGCATGGAAATTTCTAAACTATCGGATAATAACTACTCGAGTTATTAACACATAAATATGATTTACGACAACCAACCAAATGAATTTTTATTCTATTTTCAAACAGTAACTACACATTCAAAACTGATAATGGAAATATGAAATTATAGTTTATTGTTGACAATGTTATTATGAATCCAAATCTATTTTGATATTTAAAACCCGTTTAATGGTTCGTAAAATATAAGTATTCTAATGAAACCTTGTAAACATTTTGAATCAAAACTGCTAGACGAGATCTTTATGTGTTAATAGCTCGAGTATGTATAATCCGATAGTTTTGAAATTTTAATACGTTGTTTATATAGAAATATACAACAATTGTGTACAATTTAAACAAGATTGAAGTCATTATAAATAATTTTTTTAAACCGTCTACTGAAGAACTATTTTCAGATTAATATTATTATATAACGTGCACTGATCAATTAAATTTGCATAGGAATTAAAAAATCTGATACTCTCTAAGGAATTTTGTCCTGATTTTAAATACGTTTTAATATTTATTTAAGATCCGACAACCCGTTCTTAAGATACAAGCTTTTATCTTACATAGTGTAACGTTTTTTGAGCTTTTCGATTTTTCAAAAACCATCTAATTATTATTATCTAATCGATCAAGTTTATATCATACTAGGGGCTCTGCCCCTGGACGCTTCGCGTCCCAACCCCGCCTCGGCCTTCGACCTTACTTGGCGCTTCGCTTCGCTCGCAGTTGGAAAATTCGCTAAAGAATCTCGTTAATCTTTGGCTCGTTTGTACATAGGTGACCGAGCTTAAAACAGCTGTTTTATTTGGCAGCTGACTCAAACTCATTAAATATTATCTTCATAAGATTAACATGGGAAATTTGAAGAATTGTGTGCCGGAGCTCTTTCTTGGGTGAATAGCGGCTAAACGGATGATTGGATCTTGAATCTGACGGAAAATTTCTTGTTTGAAATCAAATTTTCTACAACTTTTGTACTATTTTAACAATTTTTGCTATCTCAAAAACAAAAGGTGCTTTAAAAATTAAAAATGTAAACTTTTAGCAATTTTTCTGGTAGTTTCTCGTCGAATTACAGGACGTGCCTCATAATTTATGTCAGTGAATCAGTGAACCCGTCTAGCTTTAAAGACGTTTGGCGGAGCCTCCCTTCTCAGATGAATAGTGGCTAAATGGATGATTAGATCTTGAATATGACGGAAAATCTGAAGTTTGAAGTTAAATTTTCTACAACTTTTGTATTTAACATTGTTTGTTATCTCTTACCGCTTTCTTACAAAATGCGCTCAAAGTGAAAAAATGAAACAATTGAAAAAATCTAAAAAATCTTTCCCGCCAAAAGGTGCTTCTAAAATTGAAAAATGTTAAATTCTGGCAATATTCCCGAAAGTTTCTCGTCGAGAGCTTTAATTCAAGTATAAGTTTGAGGGGGGTACGATTACGGGAAGTGCCTCATAATTAATGTCAGTGAATCAGTGTTACCGTCTAACTTTATATAAGTAGATACATTCATCTTATAATATGACGGTATAAAGAACATATTAAAATTCAGAACGATCATAACATTAATAATACTCAATTGTTATTAGCAATAAACAATGTTTTACGGCAAGCAATCAAACCAAAATTTGTTTTATTTTCAAACGGTAACTACAAATCCAAAAATAATGATACATACATGAAATTATGGTATATTGTTGACAATCGCATTGTGAATCCAAACCCGTTTTAATATAAAAATCCGTTAAACTGTTTGTATGATGTAAACATCTGCTGGAACCTTGTACTTTTTTTGAAGCAAATTCGTCATATTATTCGTCTTTTTTGGGGGGGGGGGGATTTAAAGGCGAAAAACCTGGGTGGTTATCATTACCTGCATATTATTCGTCGTAAATGGACTGGTTTTTGAGGCGATGTTTAAATTTTCAATCGTGGATATGAACAGATCTTCTTGCTTCCCGTTGCTTAGAAGTACAGTTTTTTCTGTATTTATCACTAGCCGGCTCGGCTACCCTCTCGGTCCAAGTCCTATAAAATATTCTCCACTTCTGTGGGCGATTTTGCATAAAGAATGACATCATTAGCAAATCTTATATTAGATATAGTTATTCCTTCATTTCCATTCCAAAATTATGCCAATTTAACTTACTGAAAAGTTTTTCTAGTTTTCTAGTATCGCATTAAAAGATCAGGTGAGAGTGCCCTGCCTAACGACTTTCATCACAGGCAAATTTTTTCCTGGCTTCTCCAAGACAACACGAGCCATGCTATTGATGTAAGATTGCTATAATACTTGAATCAAACTTTAAAATGGGAAACTTGTGAAATATTTGTGAATGACCATCATTTTCTAATATGGCGCTCAACTTTCAAATTTCTTATGGAACACCCAGTATTTTACAATGAATTTGGATTCTACAAGTTATTTTAAGACTTTTTTGTAGTGTTAGCGTTTTCATTAGTTCAAAACTTTACATACAAAAATATCTTCCGCTTAGTTAGGGTGTTTTTAAAATTTGATACCCCTCTAATTTTTGAACGGTTAGACGTATAAAAAAAACACAAAGAAGAAAGAAGTCTTAAAATAACTTGTAGAATCCAAAATCATCATAACATACAGGGCGTGTCATAAGAAATTCGAAATTTTAGCACCATATTGGAAAATGGCGGCCATTTACAAATATTTTAACTACACATTTTTAATGTCTCAAAAAACAATTATTTTAGTTACCAAAGTATTTTTTTTTGTCTATTTGTAACGTAATTTTTCGTATGTGGTGAAGTAGAAAATTCAACTACACTGAAATGTTTTCTGTGGTTTTCTGAACAAGAAAATGTATAATAGTTTATACTTTACTCAAATGGATTGGATTCTATAAATATTTAAATGACAATGTACACGAGTAGTAAAAAAGTACCTGCCGGTATAGAAATATCAACTGCCAGATGGAGGGTTAAAATCACTAATATTAAAACTAATGAAAGTGGATCACGAAATGAGAAATATTTACATTTCGTATGTAGGAAAAGGAAACATGTTGTTGGCTTTAGATTCCAGGAAAAATTTCCCGCCTCCCGCTGTCAGGCTTATTCGCCGATTCCAAGTACTATTATTCTAATACGCTTACAAAACAAGTAATCTACACGAATCATTCATCAAGTGAGCAGCCTCACAGTGGTCGAATACAAAGAACAGTGTTGCCAAATCGTGGAAGTGGGTAACGCGACAGCTTAAACTTGAGTATACACGACGTGTATATTGAAACTAGACTGCAGCGAATCTAGCGGCAAGAGTCAGAACTGCACAATGAATATCACAGTATAAAAGACGCCCTCTAAGACGTCCACGTTGCTCGTCTATTTAATTTATTTCGTCCAAATGGAATGGAATAGAAATATTCCGAGGCAATAGGGGGTTAGTTCTTAGTACGTCTAACAACTAGGATTTATTTGTGTGATATCAGACCATAATAGTCGGAATTAACATAGGGTGTCATTATCACGTCCGTATACGGACGTGATAAATCACTGGACGTGGTAATATATGAACGCAAAGTAATACATGGACGTGACAAAGATGGTAGCATATATATATATATATGTATATATGTGTTCGCACTCTAGCGGCCGCATTTTAAGTCCGATTTGGTCCAAATTTGGTACACGTGTTGGTTGTCTATGTGGCTCGGACGAGTTCGTTAGCCAAAAAAATCAAACAACCGGAAGTACGTTTTTTGACCGGAAGTAACAATTTTTTGAGATTTTTACTACGAGAATGAAATATTTTTAGAGGTTTTTCTAACAATATAAATGTAGGATGTTATTCTGCGCATTTTTTTTTTTACGCGACCTTATAGCTCGCTTGGTTCCCCCAAAATCGACAAAAACGTAAAATACCATAAAAGTACCCAGTTCAAAGCCAAGTGATGCAAACTCGCGAGGCCACTAGGAGGAAACAAATTCTACTAATATATTGCGTACACACAGACAGCTGTTCAACGCCTTCGTGAGTAGACCTATTTCCCAAATTGTTGGTTGAAACCCTATAACATAGGCATATAAACTTAATTTTGGAAATTTGCTCAACTCACGTCAGCGGTCCAGCTGCGTGGTCGATTTATTTTTATTTTTTTTAAACAATTTTTATGTGCTATCCCGGGGTGTTAAGTCCTGGCTTCAAACAACAATAATAATAATTTCATTACAATGAAATATGTCATTGCAATTTATTCGTACTACTTATTAAATGTAATAAATTTTAAAATATAATTGCATTTTGAAAAATAATCTAAATGATCAAAATTAATAATAAAAGAGTCAAAAAATATCTTGCGCCACCCTTAATTTGTCAGTAAACTAATTTTATTTAAATAAAAAATTAAATACAGTAGAGCCGAGGCTATCCGAGGTAATGTGGATAACACGGACTCTGTCAAAAATCGGGAGGGAAAACATATAGTAAATTAGTGAAATTAATGAAAACGTGGTCAAAGATGTGAAAAAGGCATCTACTGTATTATCAAATGAAAAACTAAAGTCCAAATAAAATACAAAATGATAAAATGACATACATAGGCATGTTCCAGATAAACAAAATTATTACTTGAAGAAGTCCATAAGTGCTTTCTGTTTAACTGAACTTGCTCGCTTGTGCGCTGTATCTATTTTTACACTACTGGTTTTAACTGGTTTACACTGCACATTGCCATAACACAGCGAGTTTGAGTTTTATTGAACAATGAAAAACGTGACATTTAGTGATAAAGCATTAACAACATTGTATTGATGATTAGAAAAGCATTGAAATTACTGTATTGTACAGTATTTAACACCCTATAACACGCACAGGCGGCGCAGCTATATTTTTAGCTCTTTCGGCAGTACTGTAAACCCAAGGTCGCCGATTTTCTAGGAATTCTCCTACCTCCCCTCCTCAGTTTATATAGTATATTCGACAGTTACGGTTTTATTGTTGATTTTGTAATTATAGTAGATTTGGCATGGCGCCGTCTTTGCGTCTGCTTGTGTTACTAAAATTAGTGTTGTTATTGCTGTTAATTTAAAAAATTTTATGGTCCGTTTTTTAAATATGAGTCTTAATAAAGACTATAAACGAATTGTTGAAATTTTAAAGCAATAAAGTTATGAAAATGTGAAACTGAAGCTACATCATGTCAAGTAATTGATGAATACGATTCCGACTATAGTAATGGCGATCTGGGCAAAAACGTTGAACAAGCAAAAGATTATCAGCAGAGTGATGAAGATGTTGATGTAATTGTATGGAAACATTATAAAGAAACACAATACAAAATGAAGTTGGCGGCGCACAGCCGCCTTTGCTTGTGATCAGGTTACAAAATGACCGCGTGTGAAGCGGTGTTAATAATGATTAAAAACTGTGCTTTTTATTTACCGGAACCCTTTTTGACGAAACCCAAGTGACTAATATAAGTACAGTACAGTAGATTTGCCGCCATATGCGGATTTCACTTTGCGCGGTTACTTCAACGCATGCGTCTACCGCAAACTGAACTTTTTTTTTGACTAGGTAACTCGGTTAATCTGGAACTCGGTTAGGTGAGGCTCGGATAACCGCGGCTCTACTGTATATGAAATACCTGTAGATTTCACAGAAAATACCACTGCAAACGAGAATTTGTCTAAAGATTACATCTACAGTAGAGCGTCGATAATCTGAACGTCAATAATCCGAAACGTCAAAAACCCGAACGCGTTCTGAGGCAGCCACTGCAAAAAATTTCTTTTCATTTTCGCAAATTCCAATTATTGCGTCGTTAAAAATTTCACAAACATTTTTATCGCAGTTGACATTATTATCTCTTTTCAAACACTTCTTAATTCCTGCTCTCACAACAGACTGGCTGTCAGTATTTTCACTGTCACGCTAAAAAGCTGCTTTAGCGCTAGCAGTATTTATATAGAAATTTCATTCATTTCTCTTTGTGTAATCATTATAACAGTGTGTCGTACATACAGTAGTGTAGTATACAGTATTTTTTTATTTTTTGTTTGTGTTAACTATAATGTACAAGTGAACTTTTAATTATGTACTGTACTGTAATGAAAATTACAAGAGTAATCATGTTGGCCCTACTGTGTACGTGCAGGTTCTTCTAAAGCATAATATGTAGGCCTAAGTAGTCTTACATACTGTATTGTAATTACATTACTGTTTGTACTGTTTAACCACTTTAATCGATTAAAGGACATATATTTTAGTCTAAATGGCCTTTTCTTGGTTATTTTCAAAAATCCGAACAAATTGATAATCCGAACCCCCCTCGGTCCCAATTAGTTCGGATTTTCGACGCTCTACTGTATCTTTATCAGCATTTTTTCAAACAAACACATAAGTGCTTACAAGTTGAAAACAATTATATGACAACAATTAAAGTTCTGCATCGGTGTACGTGTAAAGAATTTAAAATCTATGTGCGTGTAAAGGTGATAAGCTTAACGTAATCTTTACAAGAATGTATATCTGGCTATCCTATATATATGTTGTCCACAAAAAAATTACAGCAAATTAAAAAGAAGAAGTACAAAGAATAAGTTTAACGAATAAATATTTTCTTTGATAATCATTACATATAACAGGACTTGTTATGGCAATGAACTGAAGGAAAGATTTTTAACACCTTTTGAACCAGAAACTGAAACTTAATCCTTCCCTAGTTTTAGTGAACCTTGTTGGTGCAAATGGCCCTAAGTCTGCAATACATCCCGGACTGCCAGCACTTCACCCATTAGATTAAATACTTGACGTGCATCTCCATTTGCAAAACTTAATGTTCATTTTTTGCTAAAAATAATTATCGTAGCTATCTGTGATAGATAAATAAAATTTGTTTTGAACGGTTTTACCTGCGTAAGAAATTATATGCGCCCTCAGATTCTTTTGAACATTTTAAATCGATGCTCAGTGTTGTTTAAACAAATTATAATGGTACATAACCCATATAACTCTAAAGACAACGAATTAGTTAACAATTTATTGCAATCAAGAAACATTTTATATTAAGAATATAATAAAGATAATACGCACCTGTTTCATAGGCACTGGAACTTCATTGTACTTGCTTCAATATTTCTCTCATCATTTTCAATTATGAATATGCGTGAATTTTTATTAAAATAATAGTTAGCTTATAGTTGAGAACCCTGTCCGTCGTATAACATCAATCAGTAAGTATATATCACAGAATCAATTTGACCTCGCTTAAAACTTATATTTTCAGAGCATCTTTGTTGCAAAGAAACCCTGCCACTGGTATCACATTAGTAAGAACGTATCAAAGAATAAATTTTATTTTGTTTAATGCCCATACTTTCAGAGCTTCTTTGTTGCAAGACACGGTCGCCACTGGTTTAACATTAGTAAGTGCATATAACAGAATCAATTTTACTTTGTTTAGCTCTTATATTTTCATAGGATTTTTGTTGTACGAAACCCTGCCATTTGTATAACATTAGTAAGTACATATCACAGAATCAATTTAACCTCGGTTAACACATATATTTTCAGAGCATCATTGTTACAAGAAACCCTGCCACTGGTATCACATTAGTAAGAACGTATCAAAGAATAAATTTTATTTTGTTTAGCGCTTATATTTTCATAGGATTTTTGTTGTACGAAACCCTGCCACTGGTATAACATTAGTAAGTACATATCACAAAATCAATTTAACCTCGGTTAACACTTATATTTTCAGAGCATCTTTGTTGCAAGAAACCCTGCCACTGGTATCACATTAGTAAGAACGTATCAAAGAATCAATTTTACTTTGTTTAGCGCTTATATTTTCATAGGATTTTTGTTGTACGAAACCCTGCCACTGGTATAACATTAATAAGTACATATAACAGAATCAATTTTACTTTGTTTAGCGCTCATATTTTCATAGGATTTTTGTTGTACAAAATTCTGCCACTAGTATAACATTAGTAAGTACGTATATATCATCAAATCAATTTTACTTTGTTTAACACTTACATTTTAATAGC
>JAGFPH010002309.1:0-10735 GCA_018207615.1 Philaenus spumarius | reverse complement strand
AGTTTCAGAGCATCTTTGTAGAAAGAAAGCCTGCCACTGGTATAACACTTACATTTTAATAGCTTCTTTGTTGCAAGAAACCTGCCACTGGTGTAACATTTATTTACTTTGTTTAGAGCTTATAGTATGCGATCATATTTGTAGGAAGAAAGCCTACCACTGGTATTAGTGAGTATGTATCACTGAGTCAATTTTACTTCGTTTGGTGCTGATATTTTTTAGGATTTCCTTATTGTTGGAAATAATCTATTGGTATAGATTTAGTAAGTACTAGCCACAGAATTCTAGCTTACTAGAACAGCTTAGCTTAGCATTGCTTAGCTTACTAATACTAGCTTTGATGACTTTTTAAAGCTTAAATTCTCTAACTTATTTAGGATTTCCTTATTGTTAAGTTTAACCACACAATTCGTTTGACAAGTTTTTAACGCTTAAACTCACTAACTTATTCAGGGTGTCCTTATCATTGGAAACAACAATGTATTGGTATGGATTTAGTAAGTACTAGCTACAGAATTCATTTGATGACTTTTTAAAGTTTAAATTCACTAACTTATTTAGGATTTCCTTATCGTTGGAGACAATGTATTGGTATAGATATGGTAAGTATTAATCTCAGAATGCATTTGACGAGTTTTTAACACCTTCACTACCTCCATAGTAACATTTTTTAGTACCCATAGCCTAGCGTCGCATATATGCGACGGCCGGTTTCCATCCACAGACTGATGCCGCAAATATGTGACGCCTGGTCTAATAGACTAACGTCGCATATTTGTGACAGTATTACTTTGTTATTTAACTGCTAATTTTGAAGTACTAGTATATTTTAAAGACTTTATTTATTGGCATCAGTATGTAAGTAGGTGTGCTGCTCATATGCGGTGTTGGTCTGCAACTTGACGATTTAAAAGCTAGAAATTGAATAGTGTGAATTCCGATAAATTATCTTAAACGTGGGAACGTGAAGACGTTAAGTTCTCATGAAAATTGCTGCCGTTTCTCACGCAACAATTTTTGGCTGTTTTATTGTCTTTTTATTTTGCGGAAATAAGAAGACGCAAAGTTCTCAGGAAACCCCCCCCCCCCCAAAACTTACTACGTTTCTTGACATAGACTGAACGTTGCATATATGCGATGACTTCAAAAATGCTGAAAATAGTAAAAAAAACAAAAACAAATAGGTATTGCTTGACATACCTTTCAGGTATATTAACTCATTTGAACAAAATCATATTCATGGTCTGTGGCGAATGTCACAAGTGTTTGAACACATATGTGCAACACTCGGTAGTGAACGTGTTAGTACTTAAATTCAATAATACATTCAGGATTTTCTTATTGTTGAAAACAATGTGTGGTTTAGATTTAGTAAGTATTAAAACCCTACAATGCATCGTGTAGCTGATCGGCTACATTAAATCTAACCCAGTGTAATTAAACTAAAAGAGATACAACTGGCTACACCATGCATTTATTCTATTTCTAGTATCTTTTTGTGTGGTAAATTTATTTTTCCCTCTTTGGTAGTACTGCTTTTACTTTAAAAATCACATGTTTTCAAGTGAGTGCACAAGGTTGCTTCCAAGCTTGATTTGGTGGTTTTTATATTTTATTGTTTTAATTTTTTGAATTACTACGTGTTGGAAAAATATTTTTTAGTTTTGTTATAGTTTAATAAACCATTGTATCATATTGAATTATTCGTAAGTGTTTTGTGTAAACAATTATCAGTGTTTAAATTCATGTTCCAAATCGGCTACATTATGTATTGGGCAGTCTAACCTGATGCATCATAGCCTATTCCTATTTTAGGTTATGTTTTATTGTTTTGTATAAAAAATGTTTTTTAAATTTTATTAGTGAAGTGTTTTTAACTTTTTTGTTTCAGTTATATGTATGTATATCTGTTAAGCCTATAATGGAGAAAGGTAATATATCATATATAGATAATAACAACAAAAAACAAACATTAACTGAAGGCATAATTTTAAATTTTGATCTAAGTGAAGATGAACTAGATATTGCTGATTTAGATGAACCAGAACTATTTGTCAAAGATATTCCTAAAGATAATAATTTTGATGACATTTTTGATACACTGTTAGAGGCTTCTAAAGAGCCAGAATCAAATCCTGTCGCTGTAGAAACTGGTGAAATTTTAAATTCTGTTTTTGATTCTACAGCAAATGAAAGAGAATATGTAAGTCCTAGGCCTAAGGAAAAATTTCAGACCCAAGCTAAAAAATATAGAAATATAGTATGGAAGGACAAAACGTTGCATTTCAGTGATGACGAAATAAAATTTAATGGATGCTCAAAACTTCCAATAGATATAACAAATTTGAATACCGATTCAATTGGGGTTAATTAATTACATTAATTAAAATAAATTCAAATTCATAATAACAAAAGATTAAAGCCAAAGGGTGACTAAAAAGCCCAAAATTAAGATAAAAAAGTAGTTTCCAATGTGAACAGAGTATTTATTAATAATTTTGAAGAATTAACTAAAAAATTGTGTTAGTTGAATACGTACAGAAGATGACGTACGCTTTAGCGACAAGATCGAGCCAAAAACTTCCAGGATCAGACAGGCCTAGACTTGTCCAGTCTTGTCTAAATTTGGTTGAAATGATTTAACATTGAAAAGATAGTGGTTTGTAATATTATTAAAAAAGTTGTTATTATTAGATTTATGTTGAAAGGAGAGTTAAATAAGCAAAGAGTAATAAAAATAAGTTTGTTATGATAAGTTGTTAAAAAGTTATAGACAAAAATGTAAGCTTAAACAAATTGAATTGGCAGAATTTGAACAAAATCCAAAAACAAAGTAGAGTCATTTGTAGAGTTAAAAAGGGTTAAGAAAATAAAGTAATAAAAACTATAAAGTTGAATAGCTAAAAAATAAAGTTTAAAGTCATTCTTGGGCATAAAAGGGCCAATAACTCATAAAGTTCACATGTAATTAAATCATAAAAAATAGAATTTAACCTTTTGACTAGTGGGTTTTCGGATAGAAAGTGTCACCCAAAAAGTGAGTTTTTTTTTTATTGAAATGGTTTTTTATTATTACTATTATCATTCTATCTGTTGTAAAATGTATCTTAAAAATAGTTTTTAGTAAAAAAAATGTAAAATACTGTATTTTTTACCTAAAAATGTTATTTGGTTTTGATTTAGTTAGGCCTAATTATATAATGTTTATTCCTTGTAATTTTTTAATTGGTTGCTGTTGTTTTTTAGCTTTCTTTGCTGTAAACTGTAAAAATAAAATATATTTTTTTATTACAAATTGTTTAGGCCTCCTGTGTTTTTTTTTTTTTTACCAAGAAACCTAAAAAACCTCATTTTGCTATGATTTAGTTAGGCATATTTGCATATCTTTATTTCTTATATTTTATTAGATAAAAATAACTTTTTATATAAATAATATCATACATTTTTTGGTAATCTAATGTTTTGTTGGCCTACTGTACTTTTACTGAAAATATAAAATACTTACGCGCTGGCGGTATCGTACTGGAATAAAATAAATGTACTAAAATAAAAGTTGGAGTGTTGAAAACTTATTTTATTTACAAATCTGAAATTATGAACAAAAAAGTAATGTTACTTATAATTTTACACATAATACTGGTTAGAAGTGCTTCACGGAATGGTAGGCCTTGAAGCACTCTGGAATACAAAGCGGAATGTCACACTCCCGGCACATCCATGGTGTCTCTCTTCTCTTCTGGGGTCGAAGTGTTGTCCATTTGCAGACAAAACATTTTCTTCTTGGCTTTTCCTTTTGGGTTGTAGCTGGAATGTAGTCTGGAAAATGGCGAGCCGTCAAACGAAGAGGTGCTGGTTCGATTGAGCGTCGACCTCCAGATGAAGATGGTCTTTGAGGAGTAAACTCTTCCAATAATTGGCGGATCAAGTTTAGCCTAAATTGACTCAATTGTAACTTATTTTTACCAGTCTTTACTTTGAACAATATATAAGAGTTTAAAATAGTTATGTCCAAAAGGTGTACAAATAATTTTGTATACCACTTTGTAGTTTTTCTAGCACTATCAGTGAATGACATTTGCATGTCACCTTTATCTATTAGTCCCATATTTTTATTATAGTCCAGGACACTGGCCGGTTTCAAAATTGGTTGTTGAGTTTTACGGTTAATTTTCCCACTTTCTTTTAACTCGTTTTTGTGAGTTGTCGATATAATGTTTACATCCCTTCGATCAACCCACTTTTCAACAAGAATGAAAGGTGTATGTTGGCTTTGGTACTCACCAGTTTTTAGCTTGGGAAACTTAGGCATATTCTTCCTATCAAGTCTGACTGTTCCCACAGCACCAGTTTTATGATCGTGTAGGAATTGGAAAAGTAGGGCACTGCTGTACCAATTGTCGACATATAGAGTGTGGCCTAGGTTTAGAAATGGTTCCATAAGGGTATTTACGACAGATCCAGAAATTCCAAGATTTGGGTCAATTGTTATGGCTGTGTTTTTTCCGGTATAAACAATTAAATCCATAATAAAACCAGTTTTGCAATCACACAATTCAAACAGTTTGACTCCAAACCGGTGCCGTTTGTTAGGCATAAACTGCTTGAAAAGTAGCCTACCTTTCCACTTCAGAATGCTTTCATCGATGCAGAGATTTTTATATGGTGAAAAAACTTTGGAAAACTTTACTTTGAGTGAGTGAAGGATGGTTGTTATTTTGTGTAGTCTATCGCCGGGAATTTGATTGTCGTTATTTGAAAAATGAAGCATTCTGAGAAGGAGAAAAAAGCGATCTTGCGAAAAAATCTTACGAAATATGGGACTTTCCAGCAGTGGATCTGTGCTCCAGTAGTCATTGATTTTATTTTTTGAGTTGTGAGCCATTAGCATGATAATTGCAAAAAATGTATACAGTTCGGCTACTGTGGTTTCATACCACTTATTCACCTTAGAATGGGGTTTCAAAGTTATACTATTTTTGTACTGATTACAGTACCGATTTGTTTCTTCGGATATATGGGCAACTAAATATGAATCAAATAATGCTCGAAAACAGTCAATTTCTGTACATTGATCGCCTAACTCAATATTTGCATTATTGATTCCAGAACTTGATGAATCAAATACAAAAGTGGAGGGCTTGAACGTTCCACTCCTGACTGCCCACCACTCAAATAAATTTTGAGGGCCAATAAATACATTTCTAACCTCTTCCTCATCTACATCCATAGGCATAGGCCTAGGCCTAGCCTCTTCTTGGTTAGGACTACTATGTACATCTTGAAAGGGGCCTACAAACTCCCCTTCGCCCTCACTACTAATATTTACATTTACTCTAGGCCTACCTTCATTGTCCTCAAATATACTGCTCACAGGAGAAATGTTATAAATAGGCCTACCACAAACGATATAATTAGTCTCAGGTAATGTCACTTCATCTTCAAACATACTGTCATCGTATTCACTTTCATCCTCACTCTCTGGGTTTAGAATAATTTCATATATTTCGTCATCGCACAACTGATCCATTTTTCAATAAAATTCTAAACTACTAAATTCACAGAACTATACCTTCACTAACACACAAACTAATACAAACTAACACAGTCGTAAACAAAAACCAAATCGCCGTACTGCATAAAAACAAACAAAACATAAACAGCTGACAACTGACAAGCCTACACAGCTTAGAGTATAGACTAAAAACATAAGCTAATGCCTTGATCAAACATCGCTGTACACCCTGACTAAAGGGTTGACTAAAGACGCTCCTGCACCCTGTTGGATTAGTTTGGAGTCAAACAAATATTTCTAAAAATTGACGATAGATTGCAGAACAGTTTAGTCTGTTTGCCGAGACGAACGGATCATAAACGTTTATACCAGTCTATGTTAAACACTAAAACGTGACATTGACGTTCATACTGTTGAGGCCACTTGGCGCGCGGACGTAACAGTGACGTTCATACCAGTCAAAAGGTTAATAGAGTCAATAATAGGGCATAATCAAGCCAAAGTTCAAAATAAATAAATAAGTAGTTTTGTAAAAATAAAATAAATTAATAAGAAACTTTATTAATTCAAAATAAATACAAGGGAGAATAATAGAAGGGAAATATTGATAAAATAGGGTATATATATGTGTAATAAATTGTAATGCCATGTGAGATATGAAAAGAGCTTAAAAGGGGGGGAATGAAATGTCGAAAACCAAACGAAGGCAATTAGAGAAACAAAAAGCTGAATAACTAAACAACCAAACAAGCTAATAAAAATACAACACCAGATCCGCGCGTTTCAAGACCAACCGAAGAAGATACAAGCAAGAAAAAATGGAAAATTTCAAATTTACGAGAAATAAATTTCAAAATTTAAACAAAACTAACGAAGTCCATAAATCAAGAATGAAGAGGAGTAGAAACGCCATTCGAATTCCATAGAAACCAGAAAACGTCAACCAATCCTTAGATGTCAACAAAATCAAAATCCGACCACGCAAAAAGAAGTTATAGAGTTTGGATGAAATCAATGCCAAAATTGCAAATCGACAGGCTCAGACACGAAAACAAGGCCTAAGCACCTAGAAGGAAGTTACGTCATAGGAAGTACTACGTACAACGAAACAGAGCATATACCGTAATTCAATAAATGAAGATAATAAATAAATTAGGCCTAATCAACAGGAAATAAAGGCACTAAAATTCATTAAATAAATCAGGGAATATATTAAAACCAAAAAATATATTTCTAAAGCAAGAAATCAGAATTTCTTGACACCTAGAGGAAGATGCTCGTTTGATAAGAAACAAGTTGAGGAAAGAAGCTTGCATCCCCTCTAACATCAGTTTAGGACGAACCGCCAACGATTAAACATCTGACCGAGCTCCGAGAGTATTTAGAGAAAGTTGAAGTGTGACAAGTTACAGTGTGCGTTACGTACTAGCTCCGGCCTAAAGCAAAGTTGGTCGTGATAATTTCGGGAGAAGAATATCCATATAAACGGCCTATCTTGCCAAAAGATACTACAATAAACCAGGAGAGGACAACTCTAATAAAGTCCAGGAGAAGACAACTGTAAACCGAAGAAACCATTCTGGGGACCAAGGAGAACAACTTTAAAGTGCTTCAAACAAACAGAAAGGATTACGCGTCGAACTTCTTGTGTTCTGTAAGTGGCAAACAATCATTGTTACTTATAATCTTAAATAAATCCCTTGTTGCAAAATAATAAATAAATAAAATAAAATTAAATAAATAAATTCAAGTAGATTCTGGGGAAATTGAATAAAGTAAACTCGTTTAGTAAATTTCATTACTCACAATGGCAAATCGTCGTATGTAAATAATAGAATCATTAATATACAAATTTTAATTAATAAATTAATTAATCACTTTGCTACTTTTCGATATACATAAATATCAGTTAAATATTAATAAAATTTCATTGAGTTTTTTGAAAATAATAATTTGTTGTTTCAAAATCAATGCATTTATGTTTTAATCAATAAATCGTTTTGTGTTTTCAATAGAAAATGTTGAATATATAATTTACGAATCCAATCAAAATAATCCTAAAACCTTTCAGTGCTCTAGTGTAATTAAGTCAGCAGGTGAGTTATTCACGGATCACTACAAATTTAACTCCAAAGGGAACGGTCCCGAAAAAGAGTCTAGAATTGAGCTAGTGTACTACACAAAAGACAAAAAAGGTCTTATTAAAATAAATTTAAAAAACTTAAGAATTGGAAACAAAAGGTTTTCCTTTTCTTGCCCTCGCCAAACCTCTCAAATTGTTCTAACGGGGTAATACTAGGGAACAACATCAAATAAGGCCTGAAAACACTTGGGTGTTATTTGATGAGGGAAAGTTTTAAAGTTAACAGAAAAGGTGGCTTACAAAGCCAATTAAATCAGTAAAGCGGAGGGAGGTTTGCGCGTGGCAACCCCTTAAATTTTTTTCGTATTTCTTCACAAACGATTTATTTGATATAATTGTGGAAGAAACACTTCGTTACAGTGTTTCACTGAAACCAGAAAAAACATTTCATATTACTAAAACCGACATTCAGAGTTACATTGGAATTTTGGTTATTACCACTGTAATAACTACAAAAAATATTCGTCTTTACTGGAATCCGAGAGTTAGTATAAATCTTATTCAGCAATGTATGTCTATCAATCAGTTTGAAAAAATACGTCGGTTTTTACATTTCAATGATAATTCCGAACTAGTACCTCAAAATCAACCTGACGATGACCCATTACCTAAAATTGGACCTGTCATTGATATACTTCTTTCAAAATTTTCTTCTATTTCTGTCGAAGAAAAACTCGCAGTAGATGAACAGATGTGCACGTCTAAAGGTCGTCATCACCTTCGACAATATATGCCAGACAAACCGCACAAATATGGATACAAATTTTTTGTAATGTCTGGTTATTGCATATAATTTTGAAATATATACTGGAAAAGAAAATGATTCATCAAATAGGTCTGAACCAGATTTGGGAGCTAGTGACAATACTGTAGTTAGGCTAAGTCGAATCGTTCCAGAAAATAAGAATCACAGGATCTACTTCGACAATTTTTACACTTCAGTTGGTTTGTTGACATTTTTAAAATCAAAGGGTATTCTTGGTTTGGGAACAGCTCGATCAGACCGTATACCTAATTCCAAATTGCCAAATTTAAAAACTCCTAAACAAATTAAGTCTGTACCTCGGGGCTCTATGTATTCGTGGCAAATGTTGATGATTGTGATGTTTCATTTCTGTGTGCGTCTTATGTCTACTTTTGCAGGCACTAATCCAGTTGGTAGTGTAAAGAGATATAACAGGGCCATAAAGCAGAAAGAAACAATCCCATGTCCCAATGCTGTGTTACAGTACAACAAGCACATGGGCGGTGTTGATCTAATGGACAGTCTCATTGGTCGTTACACAATTTTATTAAGATCTCGAAAGTGGTATTTTCGTTTATTCTACCACCTTATTGATTTAAGTGTAATTAATGCTTGGCTCTTTTACTTGAGAGCAAATGATCAAAACGGAAACACAACAAACAAAAAAATGAAACTAGCTGAGTTCAGATTAGATCTAGGTGAAACGCTTTGTCGAATGGGCTCATACAATAATCCAAAAAGAGGTAGGCCAAGTGCAACTCCATCACCAACATTGAAAAAGAAGAAATCAACATCAATGTCTGCCCCACCAAAAGACTAATAAGGTACGACCAGTAGTCCCACTGGGCTGCTCATACAGATAAACCATGTAAACAACGGTGTAAAATGACTGGGTGCAAGGGTTTTTCAGTGTTTGAATGTAGTAAGTGTAAAGTAGCTCTTTGACTTAACAACAAAAATAACTGCTTTTATGCCTTTCATAACAAACAATAAATATATCAAAACTACTAAAATATAGCAAGTAAAAACTATTTCACCTGTATATATATGTATATAAGCAAATTAATTACAATTTAATTTTTCAATTATAAATAATTTAAGTGAATATTGTGTTGAAACAAAAATTGTGTGTTTAAAGAAAGATTTAACAAATAAAAAGTGAAAAATCAGAAGCTCATGGAATTTCCAACAAAAGGTAAAGAAATAATTAGTTTGTATTATTATAATGCATGGTGTAGCCGATCGGCAACGTTATAGTTTTTGACGTTGTTTGGAGAAGATATGAGTAAAAAATTTTTAAATTATTTTTCTAGTGTTATTTGACTCTCAAATAAACTATTTTTTTCCAGTCACTAAAAAAATCATGCACTGTAGGGTTAATGAATTACATTTTTGTAAACAATACTGAAAATAATATCAAAACTAAAATAAGTTTTATGTATGTCCCTGTGTAATTTGTGAATTGGGCTATGACTTTGTTTTACTTAACATTTTTTGTCTTAAATTGCAATGATATACATTCAGTTTAATAGTTCCGGAAAAGGTTTTGGTTGTAATAACTAGTTTCGATTGAACTAAATAATAAGTTATATTTTTGTTTAAGGTATACAATGTTTCAAATCAAATTTTTGTCAAACTATTTGTTAAACTCACATAATGAGGGAAAACATGTTAATGTATTATAATTGCATAAACTGTAGCAAACTATAATCAGAATGCATTTGACAAGTTTTAATAACAGATAAACAGGATGTTATTAAGTGTTATGAACACACTATAAAGCATACAAAATAAACTAAGTTAAGTTAAGTTATAATAGGAACTTTTACAAATAAAAAATTAAAAAATGTAATAGTAATACAAATAAATTAAAGTGAAAAAATAAATTAAGCACGGAAGTAACTTTAGATTTAGATTCACCTACTAATCTTCTAAACTACTAGAAGATAGATGTTCTGCCCAGGTCAGTCGTTTCCAGGGCGAGTGCTTCCTGGACCTGTTTAGGTCTCCGTGGCTGCAATATACCTACAAATTATTTATTAATGAACATTAATATTACTACAATATTAAAATTATAATTGTAAATTATTGATATCAGTCTTCTAAATAGTGAGCAGGCAAGAGATTTTATTAGTTTGTAACAAAATATTGTTCCAGTACATTTTTGAATAATTTGAATACACCAAATTTTTCAGAAACTTCCTACTATAAAAATTGTACTCTAGATAAAATAAAGTTCTATATAAAACTCTGTAAAACTTGGGTTTATTGTTATTTTTATTTTGGGTTACATCATAGTCCTACGTATATGTCTGGTATTTAATTTTGTTTGTCT
>JAGFPH010002308.1:190036-204471 GCA_018207615.1 Philaenus spumarius | reverse complement strand
CCCCCCCCCCCCCCATAGTAACCATTATACACTTTCTGTTCGAAAAGAAAATTGTGATGCAGCCACAGTTGTAACAACCGAACGTAAACTACAACTAAAATCATTCCGACGTGTTTTGATTTTTAGTAAAACACGCCCTAATCATAAGCCTTTTAAGAACATTTTTTTGTCACCCCTACAGGGCTGGCACCCGGGGCGGTCCGCCCCCCCCGCACCCCCCTTCCTACGCCACTGACCCCGTCTAGAATTATATAATACATGTACAAACATGTAAGTCCTGCCCCCTATGTCCAGCCCGTTTTCTACCAGACAGTGATCTATTTATCCCACAAGATTTTATTTTTCACAGCACAAGATTTTATTTTTAATGTTGAAAAAAATCTTTGAATTATTAATAATTTTTTTACATTGATATCATATTAAAGTTCAAGGGACCGAACCGAAACGAAACTTCGAATTAACGGTAATTTTGAATTATCCAAATTCTACTGTATATTCAAAAATAACATCGAAACAAACTTGTCCCGGCACTAACATAACCCCTGGCGTGACATATCACTAACGTTGTAAACGTTGCAGTGTAGTTAAACAAAAAACTATTTATGATTTCTTTAATAAGTAAGTTTCTATTTTTTACTGTATATAAAATTACTTTTTTACCTCAGTGTTCAATACAAAATAGTGTATATTTAATAAAACTTAAATTTTTTTCGGAGATACAAGGACTATAAATAGTAGTTTTATCTTAACCTCTACATATTCCGTTTAATTCGAGTTTTTCACAATCCGAGGTACTCTCAGTCCCATTCAACTCGAAATATCAGGACTCTACTGTAACTGAAAAAAGTAAAAAAATAAAAACAGTTGAATGGTTTCTACGTACTGGATATAGAGTGAAATAATTATCAGTATCCCTTTGAAATTAAAAAGCTCTTAAATAACTATGTGACTTACAAATCACGGTGAATGTGCAAAGTCTAATGTAAAGACCCAAATGCCTAAATTTTTTAAAGTGCAACTGCAAGAATAATGTCAAGTTATAGTTCAGTAGTTACCTTGACCTAACTAAATGCTTTAGAATTGAATGTTTTCAATGTAATTAATAGTTTGTACATAAATTTACAATTAAAAATGTATTAGATAGTTGGTAAAGAAATTATTGGAATGAATTCATTGATAAATATTAAATTTTACTGTTGCAGGACGAACTACCGCCGTTTCCCTTATCAGGAATGTTAAACAAGTCTGGTGGAAAGGTTAGGTTAACATTTAAGCTGGAATTAGATCAGGTCTGGATTGGAACTAAAGAACGCACAGATAAAATTCCAATGAATTCAATTAAAAGTATTGTTAGTGAACCTATTGAAGGATTTGAACAGTATCATGTTATGGTAAGAAGACTATTTAGTTTGAGTCCTTGTAAAAAAATCTTTAAAAAACAACCATGTAATCTCATGGCTTCCAAAATGCAGATTTTGAACAAAATTAAAAAATCAAACAGAGTGAAAATTTTTAACAAAACATTTTTTGCAGTTGCTTCTTAAAGTCACTTTTCTAATTAGGAAACAAACCAACAGATTATCACATGCACGCAAAGCACTGCAAGGTCTAGATCAGCTGTTTTAATTAATATGTACCTTTTTTATTAGGGTAAGAGAGCGCAAGAGCTCCCCACCACTGTGACCCAAATGGATCTGTTGTAAAGGACAGTCCCTTTAGTGTTCATCCCAGATCCAATTCGGGCCTTGTAAAAAGCAAAGGAGAAGTGGGACAACACCACTGAACTATTCAAGGTTGAGAAGCACAGTTCCAAATTCCTTGAATCTCCTGCAAGCGAAAGCCTCACACTCGCACTGCAGGTGTTAAGCAGAACTGACAGGAGTCATCTGAAACCAGGTGGTATCTTGCAGAACAGAGACCAGTCAGAAGACCAACAATCATTTCTGTCCATTAATTCAGCTTTTCACTCGTAGAGACTGAACAGCCTCCAGTAATGGCACCATTACTGCTCCATCCAGGTTTCAACCATTTTCCTCAGGTAGCTTATTGGCCTTCCATAGAATGGTTGTGAACCAATCAAGAGCCTTTAGCCTGAACTGTTGCAAAGCAATCTGCTCCCTCATTATCTTTGATGCTTACGTGACCAGGCACGTATTTAAGGGTGACATCATTCACTCTTTGACGCAGTCCTCAATTCAAAGGTGAATGATTCCAGTGCCTTTAAGGTAGATTGGCTATCAGAGAGGATGTAAATCCTAGTTCCCTTACAACCTGTTTTTAGAAATTCTCATAGAGCCCTTAGCCTAAGATAGACATACATAGGGACCATACACTCCTACCCCTATTCCGGTGATCATTTTGTAGCCATCCGTGTACTATAAAAATAGGTTAAGTTATGTAAATAATGATTTAAATGTTACAAAAAACAGCCTAGATAATTGAATTTTATTATTAAAATATTACAGATTGCCAAATGACGAGATATATCCAGAAAGTAAGTTCTGTTTGGTAATAAAACAAAATCATATACAGATACAGGAAAACAATTTATTGCACAAAAATCTACAACCCTTAAACTATTTTTATACATAGCTCCCGCAATTTCCCAGACATTTGTCATAGGTTGGCACAACTTTTTGTATGCCTTCTTCATAGAAGGTTGCCGCCTGTGTTTTCAACCATATGCTGACATGGTTCTTTCAGCTCATCATCGTTGTTGAAGCGTTGGCCACCAAGGAAAGATTTCAGGTGCAAAAGAGATGGAAGGAGCGAGGTCAGGGCTGTATGGAGGATGGTCAAACACGTCCCAGCCGAAGTCTTTTTGAAGTTTTTTTTGTCTCTTTCACAGTGTGTAATTGATCATTGTCATGAAAAAAAAAACAATACCTTTTGAGAGCAATCCTCGATAATTGTCCTTATTGCACAGCCCATTTTCTTAAACGTCTCGCAGTAAACATCTTTATTGCTGGTTTCACCTCGCGGCAAAAAATCAATCAGTAAAATGCCTTGTCTTTCCCAAAACACTGTGCACATGAATTTTCAAGATGTCAAGATTGTGTTGGGGGGGGGGGGGGGGGGGTGCCCCCCTTCCATCGATTATCATTTAGTTTCAGGGGTGTCATAAGCAACAAAAGTTTCAACTGCTGTGGCTATCTGAGACAGAAAGTTATCGCCCTTTTTGTCGTAATGTGTCAAAAACTGAAGTGCCTTGCCCATCCGTTGTTTTTTGTGTTGTTCCGTAAGAATTTTGGACATCCAACATGAGAAAAGTTTTTGAAAATCCAGTTTTTCAGTAACAATCTCATGAATTAATGATTGTGAAATTTGTGGAAATTCTGCACTAAGGACATTAATTGTAAACTTACGGTTTTCCTTAATCTCTTTGTCAACTGCACGAACCAGTTCATCAGTAACCAAAGATGGACGTTCACTTTGTTCTTCATCGTGCACTTAGTCACATCCTTCATCTTCTCACCATTGAATCACTCACTGCATTTTCTCTATAACTCACAGATTTGTCGATAAATGTCAATTATTTTAACTTTCTTTGCATTCAGAAAACGAATCACAGATCTGATTTCATAAGTAGCGAGATTTTCAATCGATGCCGACATTAAATAAACAAGCACTACAAAGCGCACACAACCAACAGCGATCTCAAAATGGTGTCATTTCCTTCTCCTTGTCTGGAGTGACTGGAAACGGATATGCGGAACTGTGATCGCAGTGCTGCCGCAGATAAAAATAGAAACAGAACTTACTTTCTGGACATACCTCATAAATAATTAAATGTCCATTTGTTTAAAAGTTTAAAGATTTTACTGTCAAAAAAGATTGACTTTTATGTAAGTATTTAATTTCAAAATTGCAACTGTAGGAAATCTGTTTGTAGTTCGATCAAAAAGTTTCTTTGATGCGTTTAAAAATCTATCTCTCAAGCACCAAAGGGCGACTTTGCACACATTGTACAGAAATAGCTATTAAAAGGTTAATCAAAACATAGAAAGGAGTAGAAACGTAGAAGAAAGTATGCTATCCAAAGCCAGTTCAGCTGTGTTGATGAATAGCATATCTGAATATAAATCAAATTCAAACCTGAATGTACACTATGTAAAAAATAAAAATATCCACATTTTTACAAAACAAAATTATACAGAATTTATACATTTTGTTAACATAATGAACTTTGTATTTGAAATAAATTTCTAACTAAAGTTTACAGCATCTTCTACTGGGTGGCGCAAAAAAATGGTCACTTTTGAAATAATTAAAACTTCTAAGATTGTTAACATACATTTTTCTAAATTTACATATAATATGAATTCTGTAGTTTACCCAATCTCAAACATGTAGTTAAACATTTAAAAAATAATACCATTCATGTACAGAAAATCACTTGTGTTGTTTGTGTAAGTTTATCAAAATTCTTTCTTCAAAGTTCTCCATCACTTTCACTAATGTTGGGGACACCCAAGAGATTTATTGTTAATATTAATAACTGATCCCATATTTTGGATGTAGTCATTCAACGATTTATTGATCTACGTTCAGGGATCAGTTTATCACGTGCCACATTAAAATTTTGGCAGAACAGCCGTTGCTCAGTAATATTGATGATTCATTATTTCTAAAGATCTACTCTACAGCATAAACGAGGTGTCCTTGTTGCATAGCACCATTACTAAGCAGACTGGGTATTGTGACTGACTCACAGACAGCCGGCGACGGTCACTAACCTTCCCCCTTCACTACTACTACCACTTCAAATCCATTTTGCGCCACGCTGTATCATGCAAGGAATGTAGAAGTATCAGAACAGCTTTATATATTTTTTTACGAGGATATGCAGAAGGATGCAATGTTACACTCATCTTAGGGCTTAAGTAACCTATTTAATTTATTGTAAAAAGGTAAGCTGAAACAATAACTTTAACTAGAGCTTTTGAAGCAGTTCTGTTATTTTTTAACATGTATATAATTTTAAAATTTGAAGTGGACGTCATTTCAGAACTTTACTTTTTGTATAATGTTTGCGGGAGAATATTCTAATTTGGTATGACACTTGAACTGTGCTTACATTTAAAATTGTACTCTAATCTCTTACGGACGCCTCTTAGAGTAGTCAAATACTTAAATAGCATAATATCGGTATAAAATTGCATGTCTTCGTTTAAAAAATATAAAGCCGTTCTGATAATTTTTGAAGACCAAGTATATTTAGGACATTTTAAGCATGCTATTCTTCTTTAAGTTCAATTGATGCCATTTTGGTTGCTCTACGTTGTATTGCTGTGCATATTTTAATTGTTTAAGAATTACTGAACGGCCGCCGAGTGTGAGATTCGTGCTGTAATTCGATTTTTGATAGCAAGGAATGTGAAACCAGCCGAAATTTATGTTCAAGATGTTTACAGTGAAGACGTTATGAGTGTTGGAATGGTGAGAAAGGGGGTTAGATTGTTTAATGCAGGACGAACAATTGTCCACGATGAGGCCTTGTGGATGTCGATGTCTCTGTGGTCGGCGTTCTGTTGTCAACGATGATTTGGTCAGGAAAGTTGATGAAAAATCACGAGAACAGATTTTTCACAATGACAATGCTTTCAGACAAATTTCCTCAGATTTCACGAACTGTTGTAACTGAAATTGTTACAGACCGCTTACGCTATCACAAGGTGTGTTTCCGATGGGTTGCAAAAATGCTCACTGATGTTCACAAAACCCAGCGACTTGGCAGTGCTTTGACATTTCTCACATGGTACAGTGAAGAGGGAGAAGACTTTTAAACCAAATTGTGACAGATGAAGAAACTTGAGTTCGTCATGTCACACCAGAATCTAAACAACAGTCAATGGAGTGGAGACACACTAAATCTCCGAAAAAACAAAAGTTTAAAACGACAATGTCAGCACAAAAATCATGTGCACTGTGTTCTGGGATAGGAAAGTGGTTTTGCTTACTGAATTTCTTCCCAGAGCTGAAACCATTAATGCGGCACAATATTGTGAGACATTGAGAAAACTACAGCATGCAATTCAAAACAAACTGAGAGGAATGCTCAGTAAAGGAATTGTGTTGTTCCATGACAATGCTCGGCCCCGTACTGGTGGTGACACTCATACGGTGATTCCACAGTTTTGTTGGTAGCAGTTCGACCACACACCGTACAACCCGGACTTGGCGCCGTCCGACTACCACTTGTTCTTGCACATGAAGCTCAAGCTAGGCGATGAGTGCTTTGGATTTGACGATGAGGTGAAAAATGCTGTGTAGTCGTGTCTATCGTCACTGGCGGGAAGTTTCTATGAAGATGTAACGTGCTGCCACCTTGCGAGCCGTTTACAAACAATTTATTAATAGAAAACAAAAAAATGAAAAATAAAAGTTTAATTTTGACAAAAATATTTATAAGTTATTTTTTAAAATAAAAAAAAATACCTTTACTGTGTAACAATTATTTATTATTTCCTATCTTCAATCCATTTACTTATTTATTTAATTAAATTATCATTTAAAATATTACAATACCTTAATCCCAATGAAAACAAACAAACATAACCCCAAAATTGAAGTTAGGTTATGTTTTGATCAGATCTGTTACTCAACAGTTGATCATTCAAATATCTGTTACACATAAACTTGTCTCATCTGTGACCACAGTTCTCTGATTACCAATGGACACGTTCAGAACCATAGCCGCCATGTTGATCACATGGTAGCTTTGGCTCCAAACCGCCTCGTTCACCAAAGACTGCCGCCATTTTGTATCACACACAAAGAAAAACTAAAAACTGAATTTATAATTTAAAACAAGGTTCGTTACCATAAAGTACTTCTGGAAAGGATAAAAACTCAAATTAAGAAATCATAGTAGTTGGCATTAATACTTTACTGTATCATTTTAAATTGCAAAAACACACAAATAGATAATTAAATCAAATTGGCAAATCATCATCTCAATTATCGCAATCAGACACTCAAACACACACATTCATTATTAATAATTTCATCTTAAACATACAACAACTTATATTGATAGAATATTCAAATGCAGACTTGGTTAAATTAATTTACTACTTACGATTCTTTGTTTTATAGTGCACTTAAAAAAAAATGAATTTATAAAAGAGAAAACTTACAACACAATTTGATTCAATTTAAAAATAGAAAACCCCATAACACTTTTATTCGTCGCACTCTATCCACGTTGATTTTAGATCACTGAGACATTCGTTGCACAGTCTTTATGTAAAAATGCATAAAGGACGCCACGCCATTATTCATACTTCCAAAGTTATTACTTTTGAGGCAAATTACGAACAAATTTCACATTTTAGTTATCGTACGATGTACGGCACTGTCTTTACTCCTCTTTAAACATATTTAAACGGTAGTTGCACTTTAACTACCGCAAATAAGCACTTGTTAAAACATTTCGCAGGACTAACTGCAAACAGATCTGCTCTGTACTAGATCACTAATGCAAGTGGGAAAAAAGGTTCCTTCTTCTTCGCGTCCTTTCTTTAGATCACGTCATGTCACGTGATACAAACCAGGAGACACCAATGGGAAGTTGTTCTCCAGGGGACCGTAAATATGCTTCCCTACAACGACTTATGAATGTTGCCAACATCTCAGACAAAAATTCTGTCTCTATCATAGATGAATCACACAGGCTTCCAACATTATCTATCAAGTTTAGTTCTTACGATGTCTGAAATAGTCTTTTCAATATTTATTCATCACTGTCTAAAAACTTAGCGGACCAAAGCTTCAAACTCTCCAATACCTTTTAATTGTTTTTCATATTTTGACACATCATGAAACATAATTTAAATATTTAAACAAGACTGAAATTAAATATGAAGTTAATATTATGTAAGATTTATTCTGAATTATCAATTAATGTCTGCATTTCCCTTTGAATTTCTATGTTCATTAATATTGTGAAATAACTAAATCTTTTAAATTAGGCTAATGTCCAAAATTTACCTTATGACCCTTTTTACGTTATACTACTATTTTGATGTTTAAAAACCCTGAAACTCACATGTATTACAAAGAAGGTATAGAAAAGCTAGTCAACCGCTACGACAAGTATTTGAACATTGGCAGAAACTATGTAGAAAAATAGTTTAAGGTATGCTCTTTCACTTAAAAATAAAATTGACTTGGAAAAATATACTTGTTTTTTTCTTTTTTAAAATGGTACTTCCTTAAAGAATACACCTGATGTTCTTTTTAAATTTAGATTCTTAGGGTTAAGTAGTGCACAAAAAAACTCAACTAAATTTAAACTTTAAAAAAATGTAATAGTACAGTAACTTATATTGTTCCATCAGTGATCTCTTTTTTGTTTATTTATTTTACTCGTTTCGGGATGTCTATTCCGTCATCAGAATATCTCGTGAATGGAGATCGTCAAAACATTAACTAAAAATATACAAACACATAAAACAACAACACATTTGAAACACAGTTAATAGGTGTACACCTTATGGCTACCGGATGTCGACTACCTGTTCGCGCTCAGAACTATTATTTGCCGCGGGCATCCTGGGTTCTTATCGCTGTGTCGTGTAGGGTGTTCGAGTCAAAATTCAATTGGTCATTTAGTTGTTGTTCATTGTTTTCTACTTTAAATGCCTTATAAATTTCGAACTCTTCCATAAATTTTTCTTTACTACAAATCTTTATAGGTTTAAAGTTTTTGCCGAAGTCGGTGTAACTGTGGTTTTCATTAATTTGCAACGACTTATCCTAAGTCCTTGCCTGGAGCTATACTAGTGCGCGCATGCGCGTATGAATCAACCTTGTACTTGACATTGACCTACAAAATCAGTCTAGTTAGGAGTGCCGACGCAACAACACTACGCTAGCAGCAGGTCCACAGCGTCCGTCGGCTACAAACTTCTAGGCTCACTGTAACGTTTAATATTATGCCTTAAGCAAAGTAATTATATATTTATTAATCGGTATTCGCGTAACGTATAATTATAACAAATCGCGCACTCGTAAATAGTATTTAGGGGTAATAAGTTCGGTTCGGTTGCAAGCCTATCGCGTGAATATGGTGACTAGTGTTAGATTCAGTTAAGGTGTAATATTTAGATATGTATATTTAATTAATTTAGCGCTCGTTAAAAGCTGGCGGAATCGGATTTGGTGACTACGGCTTAAGGCAATCGGGTAAAATCAGGGTTGATAATAAATTAATTCCTCTGGGTTGTGGCTAACGTCCATTTTGCATCGACAGTTTCAGACCCGCCTTCCATATACTTATGAAGTCGATGCAAATATACGCTGATCCGGCTTTCGCGATTAACATCAAAGCGGAAACCGGTACAGTAAATGGTAGCTGAGCGGGTTACGTCCCACAATAAATGGTACCAGAGCAGTTTTCGTCCCATAGTAAATGATAGATAACCCATAGTAACCCTAAAAAGAAAATTTTTTCATGTCCGACTTTGCCGATATTGCGTCATCACTTCCGCCGGCAGAACCACGTTTTTTATTTTTGTGCAACCTGGTCACCAACTTACCGAGTTAATCTTTTTAATTATACATTTTATCAACTAAAATATTGTTATAAAATTCTCACGTTTGCCGTTTAAATTATGCCTCTCATTAGTTATTACACCCAGTCCCGTTTATTGTGAGTTATAAGGTTCGTATAGTTTTTGGTTTATATTTCTTGTATTATTGGTGAGTACATAAATTATTATTACTATATTATAATTAGCAGTGCCTTATTTTATTCATATTCGTAAGTCAAATTACTAAACTGTGAGTCAACCAAAAAGAAATTTAATCGACCTAACCTCTTAAAGAAAGTTGGATATTGTTTAATAGGCCTAACAACATTAAAAATTATCTTTGGTAAAACGTACTTGTGTTTCATTACATGACAACACCCTAACCAATAAACCTTAAATGTACCAATCTATATATTTTCACTACAAAATTTATAAACACAATACATTCAGTCCTAGCCTATACAGTCTGAATACATAGTTGCTTACTTTACACAAAATTTTCCCACATATATAGCACTATTTACAACATAAAGTCTGTTGAATCATAAATTTCACATAGTGAATGTGTAACCGAGTTTTTTATAATCTTTTCTACCAAAATAATTAATTTATAGTAGGCCTACAGCAAATAACTCAGTTTTTTATACTCATAAAATATTATATCTGTCATTGATTGTTTTGGATAATTATTTACAAGTTAATTCCCAAATAGTAATCCTTTTTTCATTGAAACTATTGCAACAGCAGCAATACTTTACAGGTTTTGCAATACCTTAAGATACAACACACATTTATGATACAAATTTATAGCCTACCATGTTTATGTCATACAACTGACAGCTGATAGTACTTTTTTCTAAGTTTGGCCATCCAAACAATATATATTTTACAGTATTGGTGATATTGTCTAGTTACTTTGCATATTTCAGTGTTTCACAGGTAAAATAGGTGTTTATAATTTTTAGGCCTAGTTTGAGTTTGTCAATGTTGTTTGATAGTATTACAGGTGACGTAATTTTATATAAATTATGCAAACATATCTTACACCTTTTAGCCATTTCAGATCACATATGGCCTACACCTGCTTGTTAACAATAATACAGTACATTAGCCTATAACCTACAGTGATCTACACATTAGGCCTATACTATCATACTCAAAAACACATATAGCCTAACTATTTTCCCTTTTTAGAAATCTAAATCTCATTTCTAATTTAACTGAACTGCAACACTGACACTTAAATCAAAACTGTTTTACAATATTACAGCAAACTACAGTACTTTCAGAAAACATTGACTAATTTAATTAATCATTAATAATTCTGAAATAATTAAAACATACTTAACCTAATTCTCTACTTATAGATAAGATATTTTTGTCTCATGAATTCAATCAATGATCACATTATTATAATTTTATAGCCACGATACAAATAATATTACAAAAATAGTTTTAAATAATATTCAATAATTGTAAAACAATAATAATTCCACATAATATAGTATTTTGGTTACACCTTAACAATTGGCCAAAAGTAAATGCACATTAAATATTGTTCACTTCAACCAATAAATAAGCTACAACATTTTTTATTGAGCTTATTATCCATTGATAGGTTGTTTTCAGCAAATTATTCAGCCAAGGTATTGAAACGCCCAAGTCATCTGGGGCTACAATATAAGTAACCCAACGCAGGTAAATTGTTTTGTGTGTTTATAATCTATTGTTTACAGGTATTATACTGATATATATTCTTTATTTCAGCTAATTATTGCCTTCATATTTGATTCAATCCCTACTAGTCCACTAGGCTTTTCCATTTTCAAATTGAGCGGGTGTTTACAGATAGATAATTGTCTATTTTTGTATTTTGTTGTTTTCAGCATTTTTTTTTTTCCAGCTATTTACAGTTATAAACAGTTTTTAGGTATTTACGTCCCACAGAATTCCAGCTAATTCGTCAAATAAATATTACAGCCTACAATATTTAATAACTCTTCATATATTTTAAATAACGCCAAACTTTGAAAAAATTTCAGTAAATACTTTAGATAAAACAATAATTCTAAACAAATTTATTTCAATAAAAAGTTTTCGTCCTAAATCAACAATAGTAAACCGACAACATATTTTATACTAACATTGCCACCGATTGATTATTTCTCAAAACTACAGCTACACCTAAATAACCATATAGCCTATAACAAATAAATAATAGTTACCTAATTTAACAATCAATCAAATATCAATAATAGAACACCAGATTTATTCACCAACCAAACCAAACAACAGCACCGAGAACATCACAACAGTACCGACAATACAACAATAATTATAACCCACCGAATCAATACCGAAATCAATCCACGCAACAATATCGTAGATATTAACCCAATATAATGTACTCAGTGTAGAAATTAATAACTCTTATGCCAAACCAAAGTAAAACTACATAACAAAATCAACCCAATTAATCAATAATCTTTTCTATTATTAAATTAAATTTAAATATTATTTAACAAAATAAGATTGAATACAATACTTATCGTTAAATAAGAAATTAATTACCAAACACCCTACAGTATTTACCGTTTACCCCCCCCTCCAATCTAATTATCAACCCGATCGTTCCGACCTGCCTTTGCCGAACACCTAGCTCCGATCGGTGATATTAGATTATAAGCTATTTCTTATTTCATATTTCATTCTTCTAAATTATAGCAATAGCACACACCTCTAATCTATCGATGGTTTCGTTCGGTCGATAGGTATGGCTTGGGTAATCTCTTACAAGGGCTTACCTCTACCTAACAAGACGTAACAACTATTCGAAGATTAGAGTCTTTTTTCAGATCCATCAAAATTTTTTTTCCCATTACATTTATAAGGTCTCACCAAACGTCCAGTCGTTTTTATATGTATCGCCGTGTGTAACCAGCTCCTTTTCTTAGACTATTATTTTTAATTTTGTTCATTGGATATAACATTAACTTCATTGCATTAAAATGTTTTTTTTTATTCTCAAATAATTGCTATGAGCTTTACACCGGAGATATTTGGAAATGATGACGACTTTTGGAAAAAGTAGTTAGGCCAACTACCAGAGAATCTTTATATTTGCATCCTCTCAAAACCTTCCTTAACTTAGAGTCAACAACAATATTTACAACAGATTTTTTTTTATCCCAAATCATCTATCCATCCACATCAGAACATACAACATTTTGTTATACTCTCTACTATCTCTTTACTATCTATCTACCACTCTGGTCTGTCTTAGTTTATAAGTTAGTTTTATACACATATATATATATACGGAATTAGTACTTAAGAATTCGATATAGTACTTAAGTCAATATTGAAATAAATCGAACCCACCCCTTAATTACGTCGTGCTTTACAATGCACCGTGAGAACCAATCGACGCGAGATAATCCAATCCAGGACGACGCGTCGAGCTCCACGTAAGCAAAATTAACACGACGTAAGTTACAAAAACGACATGTAGAACGGGAAACAACAATTTCTTTCAATCAATCTTGCGCAGGCAAAATGTTATATACTTAAATTCGTGCCTCGACTTGTAATTTTAAAAAAACAAATTCCTATATTCTATCCATTACATATATATTGTGATATTTTTGTTGTGTCTCATGATAAACATTTTTGTGTTTATCGATGGTTGTCGTTTCGCCAGTTTCAGCCTACCAGCCGAAACTGTGCCCTAAATAGTAATTAAACCATACTTTGGTTTTTGTGTTTTTTCTTGTTTGTGTCTTTATGTTTATAAAATTTTTGGTCATCTTTTTTATAAATCTATTAACTTCAGCGCTTACACCCAATTTTATATTTTTCTTCTGCACTAATCACCGCACTTGCTTTTATTATATAACGCGAAAACCCAATAACCTTATAACCATCCTTTACCCACAAAACCCAACAATAATTAACTTCAATTTATCTTAATCATGTCGCGTTATTGGTGATGAACAATTTTGGTAATTTAATTTTAAGATAACTTTAGTAAATTCAATAGTTTTAAGAGAAAATTTTAGTTCATAAGTCAAATAGATTACCTATACCTATACCTATACCTATAAACCTATACCTATACACCTATACCTAAATACCTAATTTACACCATTACCTAACCTTCACTCAAAAAAATACCCTCACCTAACAAAAAACCTAAAACTAAATTGCCAAAATATCATAATACCTCACCTAAACCAAAAATTCGTAAAGAACAACACCAACAGCAATAGATCATCAAGAACTGCCACATATATGACTCAAAGTAAAAAATCCCAGCGGAAGATCAACAACTAATAGAGACAAAATCTACAAAAAAAAAAAAAAAAAAAAAAAAAAACAAAAAAAAAAAAAACAAACCATAAAAAGTATTTAACGACGATAACAACTGCAATATCATCATTCTTTCTTGCTGGTTAATGAGCATATATATCTACAACTTTTCGTCCTACGCAATAGTCAGCAAACGAATTTACACCCATCCTAAATTATCCTTTTCATTACTAACTCCTAATTCTACATTAATCCCTTCATAAATTCAACTACAACCAATTTCTCCTCAATAATATCACTCCTTTCAAATTTTTCCTACACCAAAATACAATAAAATCTCAAAACATTTCAATCCGTTCTTCAACCATGCCACTTAATCCTCAATAATACTCCCACCTAAAAAACCATAGATTAAAAATTTAAGTTAAGTACCAACCAAAAATAGTTTATAGTATTATATGTAAGAACCACCAAATTCACCCTATAACCTCAAACTATTCCATCACTCTTTAGCGTAATAATTTTTTAATTGTACATCCCGAACAAAAAAAAAAAAAAAAAAAAAAAAAAAAAAAAAAAAAAAAAAAAAAA
>JAGFPH010002308.1:165381-189485 GCA_018207615.1 Philaenus spumarius | reverse complement strand
AGAAAGTTATCGCCCTTTTTGTCGTAATGTGTCAAAAACTGAAGTGCACTGCCCATCCGTTGTTTTTTGTGTTGTTCCGTAAGAATTTTGAACATCCAACATGAGAAAAGTTTTTGAAAACTCTGTTTTTCAGTAACAATCTCATGAATTAATGATTGTGAAATTTGTGGAAATTCTGCACTAAGAACATTAATTGTAAACTTATGGTTTTCCTTAATCTTTTTGTCAACTGCACGAACCAGTTCATCAGTAACCAAAGATGGACGTTCACTTTGTTCTTCATCGTGCACTTAGTTACGTCCTTCATCTTCTCACCATTGAATCACTCACTGCATTTTCTCTATAAATCACAGATTTGTTGATAAATGTCAATTATTTTAACTTTCTTTGCATTCAGAAAACGAATCACAGATCTGATTTCATAAGTAGCGAAATTTTCAATCAATGCCGACATTAAATAAACAAGCACTACAAAGCGCACACAACCAACAGCGATCTCAAAATGGTGTCATTTCCTTCTCCTTGTCTGGAGTGACTGGAAACGGATATGCGGAACTGTGATCGCAGTGCTACCGCAGATAAAAATAGAAAGTGAACTTACTTTCTGGACATACCTCGTAAATAATTAAATGTCCATTTGCTTAAAAGTTTAATGATTTTACTGTCAAAAAAGATTGACTTTTATGTAAGTATTTAATTTCAAAATTGCAACTGTAGGAAATCTGTTTGTAGTTCGATCATAAAGTGTCTTTGATGCGTTTAAAAATCTACCTCTCAAGTACCAAAGGGTGACTTTGCACACATTGTACAGAAATAGCTATTAAAAGGTTAATCAAAACATAGAAAGGACTAGAAACGTAGAAGAAAGTATGCTATCCAAAGCCAGTTCAGCTGTGTTGATGAATAGCATATCTGAATATAAACCAAATTCAAACCTGAATGCACACTATGTAAAAAATAAAAATATCCACATTTTTACAAAACAAAATTATACAGAATTTATACATTTTGTTAACATAATGAACTTTGTATTTGAAATAAATTTCTAACTAAAGTTTACAGCATCTTCTACTGGGTGGCGCAAAAAATTGGTCACTTTTGAAATAATTAAAACTTCTAAGATTGTTAACATACATTTTTCTAAATTTACATATAATATGAATTCTGTAGTTTACCCAATCTCAAACAGTAGTTAAACATTTAAAAAATAATACCGTTCATGTAAAGAAAATCACTTGTGTTGTTTGTGTAAGTTTATCAAAATTCTTTCTTCAAAGTTCTCCATCACTTTCACTAATGTTAGGGACACCCAAGAGATTTATTGTTAATATTAATAAATGATCCCACATTTTGGATTTAGTCATCCAACGATTTATTGATCTACGATCAGGGATCAGTTTATCACGTGCCACATTAAAATTTTGGCTGAACAGCCGTTGCTCAGTAATAGATGATTCATTATTTCTAAAGATCTACTCTACAGCATAAACGAGGTGTCCTTGTTGCACAGCACCATTACTAAGCAGACTGGGTATTATGACTGACTCACAGACAGCCGGCGACGGTCACTAACCTTCCCCCTTCACTACTACTACCACTTCAAATCCATTTTGTGCTACACTGTATCATGCAGGGAATGTAGAAGTATCAGAACAGCTTTATATATTGTTTTACGAGGATATGCAGAAGGATGCAATGTTACACTCATCTTAGGGCTTAAGTAACCTATTTAATTTATTGTAAAAAAGGTAAGCTGAAACAATAACTTTAACTAGAGCTTTTGAAGCAGTTCTGTTATTTTTTAACATGTATATAATTTTAAAATTTGAAGTGGACATCATTTCAGAACTTTACTTTTTGTATAATGTTTGCGGGAGAATATTCTAATTTGGTATGACACTTGAACTGTGCTTACATTTAAAATTGTACTCTAATCTCTTTACGGACGCCTCTTAGAGTAGTCAAATACTTAAATAGCATAAGATCGGTATAAAATTGCATGTCTTTGTTTAAAAAATATAAAGCCGTTCTGATAATTTTTGAAGACCAAGTATATTTAGGACATTTTAAGCATGCTATTCTTCTTTAAGTTCAATTGATGCCATTTTGGTTGCTCTACATTGTATTGCTGTGCATATTTTAATTGTTTAAGAATTACTGATCGGCCACCGAGTGTGAAATTCGTGCTGTAATTCGATTTTTGATAGCGAGGAATGTGAAACCAGCCGAAATTTATGTTCAAGATGTTTACAGTGAAGACGCTATGAGTGTTGGAATGGTGAGAAAGGGGGTTATATTGTTTAATGCAGGACGAACAATTGTCCACGATGAGGCTCTCTGTGGTCGGCCTTCTGTTGTCAACGATGATTTGGTCAGGAAAGTTGATGAAAAATCACGAGAACAGATGTTTCACAATGACAAAGCTTTCAGACAAATTTCCTCAGATTTCACGAACTGTTGTAACTGAAATTGTTACAGACCGCTTACGCTATCACAAGGTGTGTTTCCAATGGATTGAAAAAATGCTCACTGATGTTCACAAAACCCAGCGACTTCGCAGTGCTTTGACATTTCTCACATGGTACAGTGAAGAGGGAGAAGACTTTTAAACCAAATTGTGACAGATGAAGAAACTTGAGTTCGTCATGTCACACCAGAATCTAAACAACAATCAATGGATTGGAGACACACTCAATCTCCGAAAAAACTAAAGTTTAAAACGACAATGTCAGCACAAAAATCATGTGCACTGTGTTCTGGGATAGGAAAGTGGTTTTGCTTACTGATTTTTTTCCCAGAGCTGAAACCAATAATGCGGCACAATATTGTGAGACTATGAGAAAACTATGGCATGTAATTCAATACAAACTGAGAGGAATGCTCAGTAAAGGAATTGTGTTGTTCCATGACAATGCTCGGCCCCGTACTGGTGGTGACACTCAAACGGTGATTCCACAGTTTTTTTGGAAGCAGTTCGACCACACACCGTACAACCCGGACTTGGCGCCATCCGACTACCACTTGTTCTTGCACATCCAACTCAAGCTAGGCGACAAGCGCTTTGGATTTGACGATGAGGTGAAAAATGCTGTCGTCACTGGCAGGAAGTTTCTATGAAAAAAGTATAGAAAAGCTGGTCAACCGCTACGGCAAGTATTTGAACACTGGCAGAAACTATGTAGAAAAATAATTTAAGATATGCTCTTTCACTTAAAAATAAAATTGGCTTGGAAAAATATACTTGTTTTACTAGTTTTTTTCTTTTTCAAAATGGTACTTACTTCACGAATACGCCTCGTATGTTCTTTTTAAATTTAGATTCTTAGGGTTAAGTAGTACACAAAAAAACCTCAACTAATTTTAAGCTTTAAATAAATGTAATAGTACAGTAACTTATATTGTTAAATCAGTGACCTCTTTTTTGTTTATTTATTTGACTCGTTTCGGGATGTCTATTCCGTCATCAGAATATCTCGTGAATGGAGATCGTCAAAACATTAACTAAAAATATACAAACTCATTTGAAACACACTTAATAGGTGTACACCTTATGGCTACCAGATGTCGACTGCCTGTTCGTTATCTGTTTGCACTAAGAACTATTATTTGCCGCAGGCTTCCTAGATTCTTATCACTGTGTCGTGTAGGGTGTTCGAGTCGAAATTCAATTGGTCATTTAGTTGTTGTTCATTGTTTTGGTTTTCTACTTTAAATGCCTTATAAATTTCAAACTGTTCCATACGTTTTCCTTTACTACAAATCTTTATAGGTTTTAAGTTTTTGCTGAAGTCGGTGTAACTGTGGTTTTCATCAATTAAATGTTGCACGTAATTGGACTTGTTACCCAAATTGATTTTTGGCACGTGCTGTTTAAGACATACCTTAAACACTCTTCCTGTTTGGCCAATATAGATTTTGTCGCAGGTTATTTTGTAAATTACAGTTTATTTGTGTTTTATTGATGAAGCTTTGCTTATTTCTTTTTTACCATGTTTTGTAGTAGCCTATATTTATTTTAGTGAATTTTTTTTCAGGGTATTCAGTTGGGAACAACAGAAGCCTCGAGGTATTGGGTGTATTGGGTTCCTGCTCAATATATTGATTCTATCAAGGATGCCATTCTCGGTACTTGGGTCCTCTAAAATTTACGGTGAGAATAAATTTTATGTAGATGTTAGGTTTAGCATTATCATATCTTATTTAAGTGGCACCAAGGACCATTCGAAAAGTTATGTTGTTCAGATAATGAACGAGAATGTTCGAACAATTAAATTGTTTTTCAGACACTTGCTATCATTTATGTATTGTAAAAAATATACAACAAAACATTTTAAACGTGTGAATCAACTCTCATGATGAAGTAAAAACTTAAAATTAAGGCAAAATAGAAGCCTAAGCCTACGTTGTAACCTAACCTATGACGTTAAGCAGTTACAAATAAAAATATACTATATTATGTAATTGATCACGTTAATTTGAATTGTTTATCTTAAAGAGGTCTCTAGGGTGCTTGGTTTATCTTTTGAACCCCCGACATAAATAGAGGGGTGTTATAAGTTTAACCTGTGTTTCTGTCCGTGGCATCGTAGCTCCCAAATGGATGAACCGATTTAATTAACGAATTTCCATAGGAAAGATGAGCTATTGCTGTGACCCATATGGTAAGACCTAAGGTCCGGAGTAGTAAATGAGCACCTATCATGGTCCCCAGAACACGTTTTGGGGTCACTAAAAATTATTTACATATATATGTGTGTGTGTGTTTTTGCACCCTAGCGTCCGCATTTTAAATCCGATTTGGCTGAAATTTGTTTCACACGTTGTCTACGTCGCTCAAACAAGTTTGTTAGCCAAAAAAATCCAACAACCGGAAGCATGGTTTTTTATCGGAAATAACTATTTTTTGAGATTTTTCGTACAAGAATGAAATTTTTTTAGTTTTATCTAAAAAAAATTTATTTAGGTTATTCTTCATATTTTGTTTTTTTACACGACCTTATAGCATGCTTGGTTCCCCCAAAATCAATAAAAACGTAAATACCATAAAAGTACCCGGTTCAAATCTATGTGGGGGATTTTACCGTGGGGGCATCTTCTGATCCGCAGCCCAACGGCCGAGTTTGTACTCTGCAAGCAAAGCGAGTTTTTCCTCTACGAGTGGAACGAAGAAGCGTGTGAGTCGAAGCTGGAGGGTTAGGTGCAAACAAATGATACTAATATATTTCATACATATAGGTAGGCAGCTATTCAGCGCCTGCATGAGTAGATCAATTTCCCAAATAGTTGGTTGAAATTCTAAAATTTTATTTTGGAAATTCGCTCAACTCACATCAGCAGTTCAGCTGCGTGGTCGAATTATTTTTTGTTTGAAAGGCGACTTGATCGAGAGTGTTCTTTGCTATCATTCAAGAAAGTTGATTAGCAGTTCGGAGGTTTTTAAATTTTGAATTTATCTGGTATTACTTCAAAACTAAGATCTTTACTGCCGTTTTTAACAAAGTATTTTTAAGTAATTTATTAATACAAATCCTCACAACACATAACATGTGAAACATGTACAATATCAATAGTTTAATTTTAAATTATTTATAAAAACACTTAACATAAGCAATTTTTATAACATTATGATAAAAAGTTTTACATCAGCGACCAACCGTCTACACACCCTATGCATAAACACAAATACAAGGCCACTACGGGTAGGACAATTATTGAGCCATAGAGGAATGGAGTGAGAGGCCCCTACGGTTGGACACTCGACCTATACCGATAAAAATGGTGCCATAATTACCAACCTGGTTGAGAAAATAACAAGGGCCACACTATGTATAGCTTTCTGAACTAAAGGAAGAAATGAAAATATCATAACCGGGTGCAAAGGGTTACTAATAATAAATGAAATCACATTCTGAAACCAAATGATGATGTGAATGATAAAATATTAAGAATTAAATACCAATAATTTAAATGCTTAAGTTTAATTTTTCAGTGAATATTTTTAGCATTTATTGGATAAAAAATTTTTTTTTTTTAATATAGTATTTGCATGCAAATTTTTTTGTATTAATATTATCATTGCCCGAATATTAAGTTTATCAAATTTCTAGAAATATGTCTTCGCCTGGATTCAAACCTAGAACCTCAAGCTTCAGGGTCAGGTATACAGACCCATCATCTACAAGAGACCTGCCATCTTAGGTACAGGCCAATTAAAGTGTAGTGACAGCCTTGACAAATATTGTTACTTAATATAATATTTTGTCGATAAAATTTTAAAACTCTTCTACATTTTGAATTTGTTACAGAGATTCCTGCGTTACGGACATCCGGTGTGCTGTGTATTTGCAAATGTGATTAATAATTTTCTACCATCATAACAGTTTTGTGTTAATTGAAAAGAATTTATTTAATTAAAGTTTATCTTTATCTATGGATACTTAGGATTGTGTATTTATTACTGAAAACCCTTTATTACTGATCAAACATAACTTTACATAGTTTTTTTATATTAACTAGTATCTCCTGCGGTTAAAATTTGGTTGTGTTTGTAAAGTAATAAAATTCAACTTGTGTACACATAATTAATTGGAATTTATTTGTATGCAAATTCTTTATTCGTACATTGACACTATTAGGAAAATATTGGAAAAGGGCAAAGAGGAAGCTTGATGGAATTAATGATACATTTTAGTAAAAATAATTTACGAAGAAAGAAATTCCATTATTAAACGGAAGAATAATTTAACAAATAATGAAAGGTGATAATTTAACTATCTTAATTAATTTAATGTGATCAAAATTCTTTCATTTAATTGTTTGAAGCGTTTTGTATGAAAAAATCTTGAAAATATAAAACTATGACCTACAAAAATACATTTTTATATTCATTGCCATAGCAACCAACTGCATAAAATAACAGATAAAACAGCAGATTCGTATAACTAGCTTAGGTTATATCATTTCGAATGATATAAATTTAATTCTTCTAATTTTATGATAAATACTAAAAAAAGGTGCTACAATTTCCGATTTTTTAATTCATTAAATGAAAAGGCAACACTTTTACATGTTAAGCGTATGTACCGCACTATGAACATCATTGCTTGCTGAACATCTCGGTCAAGTAAGCTGTTTGACTGTATTCGTCCGTTTGATACCTGGCGCCTATGCTAGCTTCGCGGAGGGAAGGACAAAGCGAGCATAGACAGAATCATTATTTTGAGAATTGAATATGTTTCCGTCTTTATTTTTTGAAGTGATAACTTCTATTGGCCCGTTGGGCACTTTCGACTTGGCTATGTTTTCGAAATCTCGCGTCACGCCAGATTTCTCGCGAGATCTTGCATCACGCCAGATTTCCCGCGAGATCTCGCATCACGCCAGATTTCTCGCGAGATCTTGTGTCACGCTTTTGTTTAGACACAAGTCAGATCGTGGAGAGGGAATATTATTAATATATTATTTACATTTATTAGCATAGCAATCAAATTAACACATAAGAATTAGTTAATATAATATAACAGCTGATTTCGCCCATCATCTGTAATTCTTAAACAAAACCCAGCGTAGATTATATTTTGGGGTTATGTTTACAACTTCAACCATTAAAATTTCTTGTGATGTTAATTTTCTTATATATTAGTTATACAACTAATGTAGGCTTCTATAACTATAAGTTATATGGGCTTCTACACGTTATAAGATTTGCTTTGGGGTTATAAACTGTATATAAAACTAACCTTTGATCATCAATATATTCGTTTATACAAATTTAAAGAAGGATACCTACTGTTTAACTTCGCAAACATTCGTACATCTTTGTATAACATATTTAATTATTAATTTCTTTACTGTAATATTAACAACTTCTAAATCATTTGATCTATCAATATGAAATAAAAGGTAACTAAAAGATAATATTTTTACCTTTCTTTAAATATATAATAACGGATATAAATAAACAATTTGAACAAATAGGCCTACAGTTTTATAATCCTTATAATTGTACACATTTACCGAGTTAAAAATCCCCGTAGTCATAGAAGTTATCACTTCCAACGTGTGGTCTTAAGCACACCCAGTTAATTTTTTTTTCCTGAAAGCGATTTGGATAATCAGCGGTTGGGATAATCAGAGTTCTACTGTACTCTATAATTAAGTAAAACTTAGTCATATTGTAACTTTTTGAAGTTTTTTTCTCACTCTTTTGTGACAGTTTTATGTACTGTTTGGCTACTCCTTAAAGACTAATATTTGGAGCTGTTCTAGAATAACCGCACTCCTGAAAGGTTTAAATACTCTTTAAAAAGAGCTATTATACTACTATCTAGACTTAGAATACTTACCGCTGAGCGTATGTAAGTAATAATATGTTACTAATTTAAAAAATTATAACCCAAAAACTCTAAGAGATAGAACTTTTTAAAAGTTATATTTGAATTCGGGATGTTAAAGTGTATAATTGATTAAAGTACACTCAGGTTCAGGTTTCAAGCAAATCTGAGATGTTTGGTTAATTTGATATGGAAACTTGTTGTATAATATTGACATAAGATTGTAACTTATGCCAGTAAGGCCCGTATTACACTGTAATAGGTACTTTGACAAAGATCTTTGATGGGCCATCTTTTATAATATATTTCTTTTATAAAATTTAACAGGTTGGCATTACCTTTTATAAAAGTTGGTGAGGTACTGAATTTGAGGTTATTGAGCTAAATAATGAAATGGCTTCAAAGTTCACTTGGACTGTAAATACAACAAAACTGTTAATTTCCTAATATGAATGACATGAAAATTTGTGCAACCCAAAACACGCAAAGAATAAAAATAGATTTACAAAGGTTGAACAGCACTGTGGCGACAAATTCAATATTTCTATAAAAATAGAAACAAAAGACAAGAACTTTATCAACAAATTGCAGATTCTATAAACATTGTGAAACCTGGTTGTACAGTTCAAGACATAAAAAATAAAATAAATGGACTTAGACGCCAATTTTTGACTTTGAAAAGAAGTGATAATAACGTAATAGCACTCAGTGTAGTTGTACAAGTATATAATTCTTCATCATCCATTTTAATTTGGTCACTAAACAAATTAAAAAAAGCCAAAATAAACAATTCTGTAGTTATGTTCAACAATGAAAAGCACCTTCTTTGACATAGATCTTTAACATAGTGTAATACAAGTCCAATTTTTTTTATAAAAGAATCACTCTTCAAATCTTTTATAATAGATGGATACCATCTTTTATAAAATATTTTACAGTGTAATAAATACGAGAGACTTATTAAGATGGAGGAGCAGCATATAAAACAAGTAAATTGAACACCAGTAAATAGGTTTGAAAATAAAGAAGCACTTCATAATAAATAGCCTAGTTTTATTTAAGTATTTTAACATGTTCAAACAATAACATTAAAATAATACAATTTAATAACAATATAAATTATTTGAACGAATCAACATAAATAAATCTAAATAAAAAATAATTTTTGACATGTAGACAAAAGAAATTTCTAATTCTACGCTTATATACATTCTGTGACTAGTTGAATAAACTGTGAAAATTGTTTTTATATTACTTGTTAAAACAGTGGAGTAATTCACCAGGTTTGAACTATCTACAGTATGAGTATTCAATCTTTAAATATCACGAACATCTATTGAAGATAAAGTCTTTTGAAAAAATGTTTAATAAGTCATTGATATCATGCTATCAACTGTTTACAATCAGTTACTGACTTTAAACTGGGTTTAAAATTATACTTACAACCAGTTCTGATAAAAAACTAACTTAGTATATTCAATGTAAATACAAACTAAAAATATAAGTTTTATATTACTCTAAATGGAGGAATAGTACTATATAATATTTCCTAGTAAAATAACATTCAATTTAAATTAATGTTAATAATGATCAGTATAAATTTGGGGTATAAAAATATACTTTAAAAAATGAGATCAATTTATATATGGAAATATCTCACTCGTTCATAATATAAAATTGAATGTAAAACATTACCTAAAAAAAATTAACTTTTGTTATGGTATGAAATTTTTATTATTTCTATGTTTTCCTAATGGTCTGCTGGTATTCATTGTTATTTACTATTTAAACACTTAAAGCAGACCTTATTCAGAATTAAATAGAGCTAAAAATTGTGTATCTTGTGATAGTTTTGGAATTGCTTAGTGAATAATTGCAACTTTTTTTTAAGTTACAAATTGATGGTATGAAACATCCTGTCAAAATTAAGTATCGATCGATATCTCTTTTTGTCTGGGGTTATTTTTCTTATATAAAAAAAAATTGCCGACATTTAGTTGACAATCTTTTTATAGAGATCATTGGGGTTAAATCGACTATAAAAAATAATTTATTTTAGAGTCGACAAACACATAATTGATAAAAATAAATATTTATATAATATTGTAAGTTAATATTCTCGTTTCTTACATAATGATTGAGAATATATTTTAATATAAATAAACACGATACAAAAATGTTAAACAAATGAGCAAAACATTTCAACCAATATAATAAAAGTTACTTAGTAGAGTCAATAGAGCATTTTACTGTCCCAGCTATTCCCAGTTAATGAATTTTAGTAATTCATTTCACTTTTGACAAAAAAGGGGTTACAATTTTAGTAAATTGGAAACTGTGTAAGCTTATAATTTAAGGGCAGATATTGCCATATTTAAGAGGGGCAAAAAAAGAAAAACATGATTTCGAAATTTGAAAATCAACCAAATTCTAAAAAAAAGGAATTGCAGTTGTTTGTATAATTATTCATATTTTTTTTTAGTTATCTTGAGTTTAAAAAGTTTTTATAAAATCATATTACCAGGAGGTTTATTGTGAATAGCTCTTTTTTCCAAAATCCATCAAGATGAGCAAAAAGTACAAAATCGAGTTTATAAAAGGAGTAAAATACTTTCTTGTTTACTTTTCTCCAATTTTTAATTACTACGATGTGATACTAAGTCTTAACAAATGGCGCTCCAACAATGAAAGCCAAATATGGAGTTTGAATCTGAAATATCGTAAGAATTACTTCCTTAATGAAAGATTTTGGAATTTCTATTATATAAGAGATGGAAAATTTTCTAGCATTACTATTAATAATCTCATGACAAAAGTGGCAATTTAAACTTTTTCCTCGAAAAACATACATTTATTGCTATAAACTAGTTTAAACAAATTTAATTTAATATTTCACACTCAGAGGTAGTTTTAACTTTTAGAGGTAGTTTCATTCCCTTGGGCGTAATTGCGTACTATTTTTACTATTCACAAAAAATGTATGCACTTTTTAGACAAACTTGCATAAAGAATTCATTAATCGGAACTTTGTTAGTGGATCTTGTAATTTTTAATGTTCTACTTACTCTACCAATTGTTTTGAGCAAATACAACTATATCTTAACTACATAACAAAGTTAATTTCATTATATATTTACTGTTTACAGTAGGAATTGAGTTCACAACTAATTTTATTTCTAGTATATTTTAGAGTTTAATTGGTTGATAAAGAATAACAGCCAACAATATTTAATTGTTATAATCTTTAACTGAATTAAAAGTGAAAAAAACATGACCATGACTGGAATTTAAACCAAGAATTTTTGGCTTTACATGCCAATGATTTTATTTTTAAGGGTACAAATACACAGGCAGCGACGCGATGCGACTAGACGCGACATCCAAATACATAGAGGGTGATGCGATGCGGAGCGATTGGTTTTTGTTTCTTGAGCTAATAACTTTGTAAATTTTACATCTATCATTTTTTTACTGGCATATATAAATTCTTTGAACCTTTCTCTACAAAAAAGATATGGAATACTTTTGGATTGGGGTTAATTTACTATATCTGGAGAATTTTAAAAAAAATGCTTTCAAACGCCAGAAAATCCATTTTAGTTAACCTTACTAAGCTTGATTACTAAGCTTACTTGTACTTGATAGAGCAGCAGCTACTTCAGTACACATCTTGTATACAACTCCTCTGCTCCTGTGATGTATGTGTTTTGATTTCCAAATCGGTTGTCTTGAAAATACCTAATTAATTAACAACTCACCATCCATTTTGGCTACTGAACACACATTGCTATCGCTTCTAGTCGCTTGAAAAATCAAATTGATTTGTTTCAGAGCTTGTCGCGCCTCTTCGTGTGTTTTATGCCATATGTTAATACATGTTTGATAGTATTGTATCGCTCCCTGTGTATTTGTACCCTGACATTAATTTGCAAGTTGTAATAATTTTCGCCTATACACTTCCCAATCGAGGGTTAAATTAACTAAATTACAAGTGATAAAACAAAATCGGGATAGGTTAGTGGTAAAAACATTGAAACAAAAATCCTGGATTCAAATTCCAGTGTTGGTCTGCGTTTTTTAACTTTTAATTTAATCAAACGCTTATCATATCATAACATTTATTTCCTTCAATAATACATAAATTACGATTACTTGTAAGGAACAAAAAACTTTCCTGTGAGTGGTCACAAATCGCTTGATATGAACAGAATGAAGAAAATTTTGTATATAACAATCATTGCATTAAACATTACTACGTCAAGCTGAGTCAATCCACGATCAAAACAATGACAATTAAACTAGGTACTTAGTATTTTAGTTTTTCTAAACTAGTTATCTTTGCCAAACTAACATAAAACAAGATGTACGGTACCTTTTATGATGGAACTCAAATACATAACAGATATTAAACAAGCAGTTCAGTTCGTAAATTTCAGACAATGCGGGAACATAAGACAATAACTATCTGTAAGCAGATACGGTAACCTGCTCGGCTTCATACCTTCCCAATTCAAAACATTTATTGATTTGCTTATAAAATTAAATCATTCTTAAACAGACATAGTTTAACCGGAAGAGTTAAATGTTCAAGACCAACTTCTACCAAAATGCTATTGTAATTTTGGAATATATAAATTGTGAGGAATTTTACATACAATTGCCTTAAACTCAGTACTTAGAATTATCGAAAACAGCATTTGTGGATATGTACGACAATGCAGTTGTTAGTATAGCCTACTGAATTAAAATTAAGTGACTCTAGAATAATAGATCTGAAAGCCTTGTTCATAGCTATTATCCTCCCATAAGTAACGTCTGTTAATATGAGTAGTATACAAGTTTTAATTCATGGACATTTAGAATGTCGCTAAGTTGCCTGAAAATGTAAATTAATTTTATAGTTTTATTTTATGAACTTGACCTGTTCATTTTCATTCTCTAGTCGAACATTGTGTTTAGGCCTTATAAGTCTCAATGCTTTCTATGCTTTCACATAATCATGTAATTATTGAGCAATTTTAAGATATTACAATTTGAGTAATTTTAATTGAGTAATTTTAAAATTTTTGTAATTTGAGTGTGAAATTTTAAGATATTTTGGTTGAAATCAGTTTTTACCTTTAATGATAATGAGGGTATTAACTTAGTTTTAGAAATATTAAGTAATAAAGGGCCTAATCACTTACTGCTGCAGCATATAAGCATAAAATTATTACAACTTAAAAATTATATTAATCTCTGTTTAAGAGATTACTAGATGCAAATGATGAAAAATTATAATCATCTTCAAAATCATCAACCCCTAAAAATAATATAATCATAGCAAGAATCGAACCTGGTTCTGCTAACGAAGGGTACTTTAAACAATAAGAAAGTGAAGGGTTGAAACAAATTTCCTTACACTATTAAGTATTAACCAAACTTTACTGCAGTACAAACACTAAAGACCCAATCCAAGCATCAAGAAATACTCATAGAAGCACGACTGAAACTCTACTTCCTGCACAAGGCAATCTTAGTAATCAGTCATATTGCTCAATCTTACACAGATTAATAAATACGATGAGCTGCCTGCTGTTGGTGCTGCAGCAACATTTTTTATAGAAACTTAAACACATTTACAGATTTAACCTAACCTGGTTTTACAATTGTTTCCTCATTTCTATTTCATCTTCAAAGATTCTAAATTAGAAATGTACGTGCAACTTAAGAAGGACACTGACAGACAGAATAGATGAGTAAATGTTTAAATCAGGGACGTAGACAGTTTAGACTGAACCTGGCAAAACTCTTCCTCTGTAGACAACTATAAGTGTAATTCAAAACAATTTAATGCCTGATATTTTCTGGTACTACTCAAACCGGATATTATAGAGATTATTGCTAAAAAAATTGCTCGTGCTCTACAAGTACGATTAGATGTTTATGGACGCTATGATTTTTAGCATTTATTTCATGACAAACATCTTGAGAAAAGTGATCCGTCTACCGCCAGGGCTGTAGTGCTGGAAGAAGAAAATTTGTAGATCTTTGCTGTATTTAACACATAAAATCAAATACATCTGATATGTTATAAATTTATTTAAAATATTTAATGGTATTTCAGTCTGTTATATGAGTTGTTTACTAAAAGGTTCACCTTTTACTCGAATAGTACCGTACTCAAAATATAAAAGAAAAATACTTTCTTTCGGTTCACGTAATGGTTTCACAGAAATATTAAGTGATTTTATTTGCAATACTACTAAGTAATCTACTGGTATCTAATACTAAGTGATTATTATAATCAATTGCTTTCATGTCCAGGAATGAAGTGAATTTTTTTTTATACTAAACATTTCAAAAATAAAAGACAGCTCATAGCCAGAAAGTGTTTTTTTTTAATAATTATTATTATTTCAAAACAATACATGGCACATTATATCAACATGACTAGCGAATTTATTTTAAATTTTATTATTATTATAACATTTTGGATTCCATACCTTAAAAATGAAAATCTATAAGCTTAAGCCTACTGTCAATTTTCTCAAGAAAGGATAAAGTTATCAAAATTAAATTCAACATAAAGTAGTTCGAAAATATGCTACCGCACATATATTGAGAATCCAAAAAATATTTTACTATTGGTATCAATTTTGGGAAGTAAAAGTTTGATGTCCCAAAAATAAATATTATATGATTTTATCGTGTGTGTGGCATTGAAATACACATATATATTCTTGAAAATATTGTAACATAATCCTCATCTTTTATCAACAACAGCAGCTAAAATTTTGAAAACAATGGTGTTTGAGCTATTATAGGCTACTTTATAGAAAAACAATAGCGAATTCAAAGTATTGAAAAAGAGATGAAAATAAGTTTATTTTCTTTAGCATGTTTGATAATATCAATTGGGAGCCTTATCTCCTTTCACTGGTCCCTACTACTAATGTATAATTTATAAATATTCTTTCCGTCGTTATTGATATTGGTTAGTAATTGAAAAAACACTCATATACTTTAGAGCAAAACCGAAAGAATATGAAAAAGTTATGAAAAATATGTTTCTCCTCAAAAAAAAAATGTCTATTTACTACAGTCTAATATTGTATAAAAAAATATTTTTAACTGTTATGTGAGATATACATACTCTTTACAGGAAAACTATAATAGTGATCCAAAATTTTTGTAATATGTGAAGAAAATACGCTTTTCATTCGTGATGTTCATATGTACTTTTTAAATTCTTCAGTATGTGGAAAATTTTCAAAGTCTTCTTTCTTAATTCTTGTATTCCTAACAGTAAGTTTTTTTACAAAAAGTGATCCAAAATTTTGTAATATGTGAAGAAAACAAGCTTTTCATTCGTGATGTTCATATGTACTTTTTAAATTCTTCAGTATGTGGAAAATTTTCAAAGTCTACTTTCTTAATTCTTGTGTTCCTAACAGTAAGTTTTTTACAAATGCGTTTACTCTGTCTTGAGCATGCAGAACAGTTTTGTCGGATCCTTGTAGAGATAAGTTCAAACTATTGAGGTGAGAGAAGATGTCAGCTAAATAATCAAGCTTTATCAACCACTTTTCATCATTGAAAAAATGGCAAGTTCAGGTTTCAGTTAAAAATAGCAACATTCCTGACTTTAATTCAAAGAGCCTGCTTATTACGGGATAGCCATCGTACTTCGGTGTGAAGTAGCAAATGTTTGTGCACTTCTCCTACCTCTTCTCACAACTTTTCAAGTAACCTACTCTGCAATCAATGGGCGACTCTCGATGTAGTTAACTGCTGTGATAGCTTCAGTGAAAACTTGGCGGAGTTCATCTGGCATTTTCTTAGCTGCACAAGCTTGACTATGTAAAAAACAATGGACCCACTTTGAATGTGGCATTAAAGATTTCAACCTGGCAATCAAACCATTGTTCTTTCCCATAAGGGCCTTTGCTCCATCACTACAAATTGAAACGCATTTCTTCCATTCAATTCAAAGGTTCAGTTGCTTCAATGGACACCTTAAAAAGACTTTAACCTGTTGTATTATTTGGCAAAGGCTTACAAAATAATATGTTTTTGTGAATAGAATCACTGCAATCATACCGAATGTAGCACAAAAACGGAGCACAGTTGGCAACGTCTGTTGACTCATCAAACTCAATTGAAAAAAGTACTTTCTTTTATTAGCTTCTGCAGCTGATTCTGAACATCTTCAACCATGTCAGATATTCGTCTTGACGTAGTGTTATATTTGATAGTGGGATTTTTTCAGTTTTTCGGCATCTTGAGGATTGATCATATTTGAAACCATATCGATTGCAGCAGGAAGAATAATTAATTCCTCAGAAATTGTATGTGGTTTTCCCTTTTTAGCAGTCTTGAGCGATAACTTGTATGAAGCTTTAAGAACATTTTTCTAACATCAGCAAGACTTTTAATATTTACCTAATGACCGAAGGAATAACAGTTTTCTCTGGAAAAACTCTACTCGTTTGTCTTGCAGCTCAAAATGTTTAGTTTCAAGATGACATTTCATTTTTGAAGGCTTCATGCTTTCGGCTGACAACACTTTGCTACAAATAACACATTGAGGTTTGATTCCTAGATCAGTAAAACTAAACTGTATCTATAACTGTTCATATTTGCGGCACTTTATTTTCACACACTCACTACCGTCAGTACTTGAAGACGCTCTTTTTAAAAACTTATCCATGATCTCAAACTGTAACTTGCAATACTATTCACAAAATATAGATCAAAGACGCCAGGCACTCATCTGGCTGACTCGCTTGTCAGAGGATGCGCACGTAGCCTCGTAGACAAGCAGACAGTCTGCAACCTCGCTAGGGTGCCAATGTCATCAGTACCTGTACTGCAAACACACCATGTGTAGTGCTAGCCTGCTAGCTTATTGAAGGAACGTGAACAAATCGGATTACTTTTATAAAACTAACTGTATAAAATCACCAAATCTATTGTCTTATTTAAAGTGATGAAAATATTTCTTAATAAGTTACATGTGATTGTTATGAGTAAAACATTACAACTATTGTAGTTTTGTAATTATTTTTTTATCATTATAACATTATAACTGGGTTGCACAAATACTCAACCTAAAAATGGTGTCGCAATGTCTTTAAGGTTGAGAACCATTGCTCTAAACTCTAGACCAACAGTTTTTAACATACAATGTGAGTGAAGTCCATTTTGAATTTATCGATTACCCCATCTATAATGTCCTTCAAGATTAAAATGAATATATTTAAAAAAAAGTCTATTCAGTTCTGCATTTGGGTTTAGTAAAACCACCTTCACATAAAGCTTCTTTTCAAAAGGTTTTAAAATGAAGTAGTTACGAGCCTATGACTCCCGGACGAGTAGACATGTTACCACTCTGAAATCTTAATCACAATAACTAAGCCCTAACCTAGCATATTATCTGGAGTATTCCTCCATCAACTAGTTTGAGTGAATAGTAACTTAAAAGTAACATTTCAAAATGAAACTGTACAAATTTTGCTGATTCCTATGCGACATGGGTAGAAAGAAAAGGGGTAAATTCTTTTTAGAATATGAGGATTGCAGCAAAAATTTTAAAATAAATTCGCTAAACACATTCAGTTCAAGTACTAAACGTATTAATTTTTGCTACTTACGGTTAAGTTGAAGAAATCTTATGTCTTAAGACTTGACATCTAAACATTGTCTTGTATATGTTTACGATATGTATTACTATATTATCATCACATAAATTTTCATTAAAGTATATTAAAGCAGATAACAGAAACTAAAATACTGTACGACACCTATTAATTTAATGCGATTGTAGAATTGACAGTTGTCGTGAAATTGCCAAGCATCGGTGTGGAGGTTGTACTTATGAAATTAGCAGCTGTCATTGTAGAGGTTGCGATAACAGCTGCTACATTGGCTAGCTTGGTTGTCATGGACGCTGTAGATATGTTTGTGTTTGGTAGAAAATTAATCGGATGAGGTGAATGGAAGCGTGGTGGAGATGTACAAGGACCTGCTAGACGAGTGCCCACCATGAAGTCTAGAAGATAAGCCACCAATGAACCTCCGGTCAGACCAACATTATATGATAGTGTCATTATATTACCTGAAAAATTACAAAAAAACAAAAAAATCTATTAATATTCGTTATTCAACCTTTAATTTAAAATTATAAATTATATCAAAGTATCTATTTTATATAAAAATGATGACTAGTGTAAGAACAGACAGAAGTGGAATACAGACAGATTGCTTAAGCAATAATTCATTTCCCCAACTTCCTCTGATTTTCTTATCATCTTCCCTGACCAACTTACGGCATATTAATTCTACTGCAAACATATCTTCCTTCGCAGTCGTACTCCTTCAATCGCCATCCATGTAAGGAAAAAAGTATATTACCCCTGTGTGTGCAAATAGATTTAATTTAAAATTGTTTGCTAAATACTAGGTGTATGTTAATTTTGTATCTTCAGTTTTTGGTGTTGATAGTAAAAAGATTAATATAAACAATTTCCTCAGAATATAGTGCTAAATATTGAGAGGAAACATTACATGTTCACTTTTCAGCTTCTAAATTCCCTGAGTACATTTAACTGCATGTGCACCACAATAATTTTTATAATCAGCAGCCTCACTCAATCCTAAAATTCCAGTTTTCGATTTTACCAGAACAAACTAGGCTCACTTAAATGTAAAATAAATAACATTTTATTTAAAATCTTAAATTTTAGATCACCCCATTTCGTATTTTAAATAATAGCCTTAAAATATTGTTTAAATAACCGATAAATTAAAATTTTTAAAAACTCTTGAATGGCTGAACAGATTTCTTGAATCATCTAAGAACACTCTTAATCAAGTCACTTTCCAAACAAACAAAATGCTAAATCAAAATCGGTTCATCCGTTTGGGAGCTATGATGTCACAGACGGATACACACGTTAAACTTATAACACCCCTCTGTTTGCATCGGGGGTGAAAAAAGAAACATGGGTGGGATTTTCATACCATTTGAAAAAGTTCTAATAGAAGGAAGAAAATCTGTGGAAGAGATGGATACAAGAGGATGTGGAGGAGGGAATGAGGGTTTTTTGAAGATGATGGGGGAAAGTCCGATCTAGACGGGAATGAAGAAGAGTCTATTAGGGAGGGCAAAACTCACCAATGGCTGTAGCGCAAAGGAAAATAAAGTAAGTAACAAAAATATCTTCAACTAACCTGTTAATTCCCTGTGCTCTTCACTGACGCGACTTGGAGCTTGAATCATAGGAACACTTCCAACCAATCCATTGGATAATCCCAAAAGAAGGGAGAACAGTAATGGGTAACCATCTCCACTTATTAATGGCGCACCTCGAGGAGTAGCACATAGAACTAATAATGGAATTAATATAGCTCGAAGACTGGCAAATATCAGCAGCTGAGATCGAGACCATTCATAAGGCACTGATGCCACAATCTGAAAAATAATATCAGTATATACTGGGTGATTCAATAAGAATACCACAATTTAAGAAATCTGTATTTAGTTAAAGAAACATAATAGTACCTTTTGTTATACATGATTATGAAGAGAATTTAAAAAAGTTTTTATCACGAAAAGTTCACAAATGTTCAATATGCCCCCCTCCTGACACTCGAGCGATATCAACCCGATACTCAAACTCTTTCCAAACTCTCAGTAGCATATCGGGTGTAACAGTTTGGATAGCTGCTGTTATTTCTCGTTTCAGATCATTAATACTAGCGGGTAGAGGTGGTCAAAACACCATATCCTTAACATACCTCCACAAGAAAAAATTGCAGGGGGAGAGGTCAGGGCTTCTTGGAGGCCAGTGATGAAGTGCATTGTCACGGGCTGCCTGTCGGCCTATCCATTGCCTCGGGTAGTTGTCATTCAGATAGTCATGGACAGATAAGTGCCAGTGCGGTGGTGCTTCATCCTGCTGGAATATGAATTGTTGTTCTTCTTGTTCAAGTTGAGGGAACAGCCAATTCTCCAACATCTCCCCAGTTACAGAAGCACCTTCGAAAAAAAGGACCAAAAACTTTATTGGCTGAAATGGCACAAACTTTCACCTTAGGTGAATCACGTGTATGCTCAATTGTTTCCGCGGATTCTCAGTGCCCCATGTGCGCACATTGGGACGGTTGACTTTCCCAGTAGTATGAAAAGTTGCTTCATCGCTAAACATAATCTTTGAAATGAACGATTCGTCTCTTTCCATTTGAGCAAGGACCAACTCACAGAAATCGATTATTTTAACCTTATCAGCTGCAGATTTTCTTGCACCAATGTCAAACGATAAGGTTTCATCACTAACCTTTTCCGTACGACGCTCCAAATAGTCGTTTGTGGCAGGTACAGCTTTCTGGCAGCTCGGCGAGTTGATTTTCCAGGGATGCGATCAAATGTTTACTGGATGCGGGCTACATTTTCATCACTCGTGCGCCGCTGTCCGGAACTTTTCCTTTACACAAACAGTCCTTCTCTGTAAACTGTTTATACCAACGTTTGATGCACCACCTATCCGGAGGTTGAACACCATACTTCGTTCAAAATGCACGCTGAACAACTGTCGTTGATTCAATTTTGCTGTACTCGATTACACAAAAAGCTTTCTGTCGAGTGGTCGCCATCATAGCATCAACTGACGCTATTGTCAACAGCGATCAAAAGAGCAACTATTTCCTTAATTCGACGACAGATAGTGCTTAACTCTCCTTTACTTCTCTGCAGAGTTATTGATTTTTTAAATTGTGGTATCTTTTTGAATCACTCTGTATAATATCACCAAATAAAATATAATAATGAAGGACAACGTTGTGAAACTATTTAAAATGTGTGAAGCAAAGTCGGTTTGTGGAAATTAAAATTTTACTTTTTTGTTATTGATGAATGATGTAGTACGTATACTACAAAATTTTTAAAAACACTATTTAAAATCAATATTATTACAGAGTATAAAACAAACCAATTGCAACCGACGTAAATTAACAGTTATATATTCATAAATCAATAGAAAACAAAAATTATTACTTCTCATTTCAATTTCTACTGCATTATAAATTTTTATGAGAACAAAAAGTAGACTATTATTAAATATACTGTATACATTTTTATTCAAGAATGATAACAATTACACGAATTCTCATACACTTACATTTAATAATCAAACTCGTTTCAACAACAAAGTCGCCATCCTTAGTGGTACATGAGCTACAACTAAAGCTACAAAAGAGTTATAAAAAATGTATTTTAAAAGTCTTACTTTTCCCATGAGATCAGCTGCGTTGAAACCAGCCATGAGAATAACCGGCATCCAGTTGCCAAATTTACAACTCACGATCTCTGACTCTATTCCTGGATATAGGCATAGAGTGACGAAATAAGCGAGAGCTATCGACAGCATGTAGTGCCAGATATTTCTAGCAACTTCCCACCTTGCTACAAGACCCTCTGCAAAAAAAAAAAATAATAATAAAAGTAAGATATTTTTAGAAAAACATAATACAATGCTTTTGCAAGATGGGCTTCCACAGTTTCGACACTTTAATCTATATACTATTAAAAGGCAATGTATTTATAACTGATGTTCAGACTCAGTATGCTGTCTATTTTCTAGGCTTAACAAATTGAAAACTGAAGCAAAAAGGCTTGTGTACGAAGTTATATAGTCTTCTTAGTGGATTGTTAAAGACCTTGTCGAGCAGCTTATTGATTACCTGGGATTCTTTAGGAATCTCTTTTTTCAATAAGTGTGTTGCGAAAGTGGTTGTTCCTAGAAGTTTCTAAACTACAATAGAACCTCGATTATCCAAGCCTAGGTTATTCAGCTTCCATATTATCCGAGGTGAATCTAGACTGTAAGTCATCTAAATTTTCCAAATTTTTACATTGTAAGAATTTTTATGAATAAAAATAATGTCACAATAAATTATTGTGTTTATTACAGTACTTTTAGGTAGTCAATTTATTTCATTTGAGTAGATTATCAAACCTTCATTGCTACTTCAAATTATTTAAACCAAGTGAGATATATTTTTATGTAAGCATGGTTCCAAATTAGTCTCTATAGATGTAAAAGCCACTGGAAATTTCAACCAAAATGGTTTTCTAACAGCCGACCTTATTATACGAGTTTTAGATTATTTGAGGTGTGCCAGGTGTCAATTACAATCTAGGTTCTATTGTACATTATTTTGTTAATGAACGTATTTCCAAGAGTTACTTAGTTCAATAATACTAATTTGATGAACAAACCAATACTTACACATTCTGAAATTCTATTATATTATATATTTTAGAATGCAACTTCTCACTTCCACTCAATACAGAAACCCGAATTCTGATCATTCTAGCTAACAGAGCATGTACCATATTAGATATTGGACACAGACCATATTAGTTCCAAAAATGACATCCCAAAATATTCCACAAAGGAATTGCATGTATAATATTTGTACTGCAAAAACAAACTGCCCAGTAGAAAGAAGAACAAGCAAATAATTATGAGAAACAAAAATTATATTTCTTGCCATACATTCAAGAAAACATTGGCAGATTGCCAAAGAAAAATTTAACAGTTTTTATAACCAATCAGGGTTATAACTCCCTACATACCTCAGGATATTATTATGGCAAATGCAGTTGCGGCAGATGTTACATAGAAAGAACATATCAGATGTTCAAAAATATCAGAAACAGAAATTTCATCACATCATTGTACGCAATAGAATTTGTCAGCTTTTTTAAAGTATTGGCTAGCTCATTAAATTATTACTACAGAAATATTTTAGAAATAAAAAAAGCACATACAGACTACGGTTATGAACTAAGCTACATTAAGAAATTTGTTATATATGAACTAAATAAACAATGTAGTCTAGAATCTTCAAGGAGTGAAATTTCACATCAAGGTAGTCAACAAGCGGTGGCAACTCCATAAGACTATAGTGGTGTTAATTTTAAAAGTTTCTACATTTACTACTAAAAATCAACACAGTTTATAAAGGTTCTGGTTAGATACATTTTTACTAATTGTAGGAGAGAAAAGTTTTTGAAATATATATAAAAAGGGTAGGCCCAATCTTGCCATACCTGGCCCCCACTAACCAAAATATGTATAAGCTAGCCTTACAGCTTGACTACCTCAAATTTCAGTGTTTTATGTTTTAAGTTTTCACTTGATAATGAGACTTAGTACATATCAAAACATAGTGTATTCTATTTTTGACAGAAAACATCCAAATAAACAATTAAACCAACAACAATCTAACCATCACTTCCAGTATTTACCAGGCGATGATAACCACCCAGGTTTTTCGCCTTTAAACAAAACAAAAATCAGTATTTGATGGTTAATGTGAAAAAAAGAACTAAACTAAATACAAAAAAACGGTACCAGGAACTGGCACATACTTTCTCACAAACACATTTAAATTACTAAACAGATTCACTGTGACTTGTAGGGTGGGGTAGGAGAGTTTTTTTATTCAAGTTGGAGATTAACTAATAAATATTATTATTATTACCTAGAGAGAAAACTATTTGATCGATTTCGAAAAAATTTGCACCAAACACGTCAATTAGGTCTTTTAGATGCACGTAAAAAAGTTTTGAAAATTTTTGAAAAACAACCCGCTTTATGGCCAAAATACCCCCCAAATCAGTTATTATTATTATTATTAGCTAAACGAGAATTTTTAGAAAGATGCGGGTTTTTGTATATGGTAGGGCACATTAAAGGCTACAAATAAGCCAAATTTTATCAA
>JAGFPH010002308.1:124861-139025 GCA_018207615.1 Philaenus spumarius | reverse complement strand
GATAACCATGACAAATATAACATTGACTTTTCTAATGGATTGTTAGAGGTACAATGATTCAAATATGATAATAGGCACAGGTTTCTGCTAGTATTCTATATTGGAAATTTTTGTATACAATTAATTAATATTATTACTGTTATTTACTCATATAAATTTGTTGAAATTATTAGTTCAATTTGTAACATCTACAATTTGCTACATTACTGGAGTTATACCGTATCTCAATGCCACAAATTAATATTAAAAGAGAGCATGTATGTTTTTCTTTTTTCAATTTAAGTTAGAACAAATAATCGATATATTGATGTAAAAGTACAGTATTTCGATACTAAAAGTACCTAGTAATACTTGGGTAAATGGTGAACATATTTTATATGAAAGACAGTTTGGGACTGAATTTATAAAATAGTAGCATATTGATCATAGATTTAAACCAGAGACACAAAGTGGTGAAGTGAACCCTGCAATGACATTTGATCAACAATCTATCATAACAGCATAGGGAGTGACTTTCTTCCCGACCACGTGGAAGTTTCCAGATGTAAATAAAGTCTGTTTTCTTCTAGCTATGGTCACCAAGTGAAACAGTTTACCGTACAAGGGGCTGATAGAAAAATAAGGACAGACCTAATTTAACTAATAATCTTTGTATAAAAGTATACTAGTCAATTCATGATAGCATGGTCTAGTTAGGGGTGTATAAAAAAAAATCTAATTCTGTACTTTAAACAATATACCTGAGATCGTCAGATACAGTTTCTGTTACAATCCACGTGGGCAACTACATCATGGACAGATATGTGATTAACTTGCGAATAAATATTAAAAGAAATAGTGGCAAGGTAAAAAAAGTGTATTTGGAAAGAATTTTAAGTTTATTATGCAAAACTATCTGCCAGCTGGTATGTAAATTACATGTTTCTATTCATGCTCTCTTATGTTATGTTATAATTGTATGTATATATTTTCTTTGTTTAAATGTGTTTAAAAAACACCCGAAAGGTTCTTGTTCAAACCGTTTCACATAATTTCTTTTCATGAGGCTGAATTCACACTATGAGTATGGCCTAACAAACACAGTCCAAGATTGATGGAATAAATTAAAGTTAAAAGAAATACATTTTTTGCAAGGGAGTTATAGAAACGTAATGTTAATGTATTTTGCAATAATCGAATGTTGCAAATTATCTATCAATTGTTACAAACAATAAGTTTTCACATATTTGCAAGTGAATATGTCTCAGTAGTCTAAATTAAACTGTGTTCTATTGTTATACTAGTTGCCTCCATGATTAATCCATTATTATACATGGCTTAACTAGTAAACAAAAACCAACTTACCAAAAGTAATTCGGGTATTGAGTGAAAGTGTTTCAACCAGTATATTGTTGGCCAGGACGGCAAAGAATGCCATAACAATGTATACAAGTGACATGTCAAAGATAATCATAGTCCCAGGATATACAGTCTGGTAGTAGTCGACAGCGATGATAAAGCTGAAAAAATATATTATTTAATATACTTTATCTTTTAGTGCAAATATATTTACCAAATAAAAGTAAAGATTGGTTGATTTCAAAATGGTGTACCAATAAATAAAAGTTACAAGCGGTGTGTAAGCTGTAGAGAATTAGTTGCTGAGTTATGTACATTATTATATTCTGTCTATATTTTCCCTTTTTTTCTTAACTTATTTGCTTTATGCCAATTAGACGTATTAAACATATAAAACATGTCTTTCTTTGTCTGTCTAACAGTTTAGAAGTCAAGAAGCAATGTTCCGATTGTCATGCAATGTTTCTCACTTGTAGGTACATCATCTGAAGAGGTTTCCGACTAATATTGGTTAAAATCAGTTGAATACTTCCCCTGTTGAATAATATAATTTATTTTCCAAACAATTTCAACTTTGACGTATATATCGCCAGTGAAAAAGTTACCAAGAGAGGCGGCCTTATAGCTGATGGGTTAACACTTTGAACCCTGAGCCCGAGTATAGGTCGGGCCAAGTCCGCGGCGCCAGCTACCGAAGCCCGAGTATACCTCGGGCCTCTCTGTTTAATTCTACAGCTCAGCTTATACGGCATATATTCGGGTTTAGGCATTCTCAACATGTTTATTAGTTGTTTTAGTTTGTATTTCTTTGATCTTTGGAATTTTTATAACACTGGCCAACAAAAATATTATATAAATATCAGATGGCGTCTGATCACCTGTGTGCATTCTGCAATCGACGTTTGTCTGCTTAGTCATGTAACAATGGATCTCGATGTACGTTGTCATTAGTTCTAATTGTGTTATAAGTTTTTTTTCATTTATCAGTGGTTTATTAGCAAAATGTATCATTTGTAAGTGTTTTTTAGTGTTTGTGTATTAGCCTAAAGTGTAAATAATAATAGTTTTCCTTGCACTAAACGGAGAAAGACAACAGAAGAATTTTGAGGTTATCGGTGTATTTTGACTTGTGTTTGACTTATTGTTTATTTTTTACATTTTATATTTTATTTTAGACATAGGATTATTTTATCAGACACTTTTTGTCAGATTATAGAAACATTTGTAAGATGGGTGACAAACTAAATAGTGATTCCATTCGTGATATTTTGTTTTATTCTGATGGTGACATTGACGACTTTGAAATAGACTCGGAGCCAAATAATGGTTTTATAAATGAACTAAATGAAAAAAACCAGATTGCACAGTGCCACTTTGTGTGCCAGATTGTTTCAAAATTTATCATACCAAGGCCAATTATTCAGACTAAAGGACTATGTAGCTATTTTTTTTTAGAATTTTTCACAATTTTTCATAATTTTTTAACATTTTATTGTTTTAATAAACCTTTGATGTATTTACATATTCTTAAAGCTTATTCTTTTACCTTTAAAATAATATATAATATGTTATACTTTCAAATGAGGTAAGTAACAGAAATTTTTAAAAAAATACTACCAAAACCCCCAGGGAGCTACGCATGACAATGCTTTAAGGGTCCAGGGTTCAAAGTGTTAATGTACCTGACTAATCATACCATAATAGATCATATGGGGACGTAGCGGTGTTAAGGTATTAGGCTCCTCTATCTGTAATTAAAAAAAAAAAATAAATAAAAAAAATAAAAAAAAAACACTTACCTGACTCCAAAAGTCATGGAAGTGTGGCAAGTAAAATGCATTTCACCTTCAAAAAAGTGACACAGTTGTTACAGTATGTTCATGCAAATTGGATCTTTTATGGTTGAAGTATCATGTTTCCACAGTTTATAAAAGAATGAAAATGTTTTTAAAAAAAATTAAAATGCTTTCTCAAAAAGGCTTCAAACATTGCTTTAATCATTGAATGGTGTAGGGATATTGGAGGGGAGTATATTGAAGGGGATAGTGTTAAAGTTGTAAAGAAATAAAAATAAATAATTTTATAGCATTCATCCGGCTATTTTTTAACCATACCTCGTACTACAAGTTTATATTAGGACACAGTTTATATTGTGTTATTCAACTCAAAATAGTAGAGGTAAGCCTAAGTGTCTATTTTTATCAAATACGCTTTATTTTTACAAATGAATATATTTTTGGAATAGCTTGGGAAGTTTCTTCTTTTTAACAATGTTCAAGGAATGTTTTGTTGTTAACAATAACAATCAATAAAAGATCGAATTCCTTTGTTGGTAGTAATAATAACAGAAGAACAACTAATAATTGTACTGACATTTTCATAATACAGAAATCTCAGTAAAGTACATTGAAAACGGCTACAGAGTTTGCTCATTAATTTTAATTGTTATCTATACCCTTTGAAGTTTTTTCTGTGTCAAACTGGATAAAATAAACCATGTATTCTCTCTGATGATCAAGCTCGTTTAATTTGAACTTAATGTTGCGACTAGTTGGCTACAGTTTTTGTTTTGCTTTTAATTTTGTGATAAAAAGTTTTCAAGACCACTATTTTCGAAAATATTTATCAAGACCCTCCCCCATGTCTTTCTGAAAGTACTAGAGTTCACAGTTCCAGCGGCGAGATGTTTGGCACATAGAAAGCTGCACGTGAGACTACGAGGGAGAGAGAGAGAGAGCTTTGTCGCTCCCGCAGTGTCAACCCTGGAGAGCTGGTTGAAGGTAGTTTTCTTTTTACTCCATATGCGGTAATGAGGCTATGCAGTGGCGTAACTACATTGATTGGCGCCCCCCGTAGGTAAAAGAATGGCGCCCCCTAAAAAAAACAAAAAACGAAGTCGCGAGTTGCCGCAGGGGTTTGAGAGCCAGAGGTGGAGCCCTCTAGTCTTCTATATTTTCAGTTACACGGTTATTTAATCTATCTGTACTACAAAAATATAGATTTTTTTTTTAAAGGTACGGTACAATTTTAAGTAAACATACTTATATTTTTCAATTTCATGATTAGATCCAAGAACCTAAGATCACTCGGAAGACAATGTTTAACACATTATTGAATATTTTATCTGAATTAAATATTTTCAGGTTATTAGTTACAAGCATTTAACTTCCAAATAATAAAGCTGGAACTCACACATTATATGGGTTCTTTACTGCCAGAAACTAAACTAAATTAATCAGCATGTCATAATGAATATAATCGTTACCTTAGAAGGAAAAAACCAAACCCTTATATATAGGACCAATTGTTTGTCTGTTACATTTCTATCAAACGGATAAAGGTATTAAGCTGAAATCAAACAAAGTTCATACAAAATTCATTTCCCTGATTTTATTTCTTAATTTCCCTCACCAACTTCATGGCATATAGTGAAGTTAATTTACTAAAACATTTGCATTACATTTTAGTAACATAAATTCTACTCCAAAAACATTTCTGCCTCCTCCTCTACAGCCGTACTCCTTTCATCACCATATCCTTGGAAGACAAAGAAAGCAGATGTATTTTAGTATATTACCCCAGTCAAAATAGATTTAATTTGAAATAAGCATTGTTTGCTAAGACTAAGTTTGGTGTAAGTAAATGTTGTGTCTTCAGTTCTCAGTGTTGATAATACGAAAATTAATAAGATCAATTTCCTTAGAATAAAGTGATAAATATTGAGAGGAAACAGTACAGAGTCACTTTTCAGTGTTAAACTAAACTTACACCACAATTCCTATAATCAGCAGCCTCACTCATTCTAAAATTAAAGTTTTATATTTTACCAGAACAAACTAGGCTCACTTGAATATAAAATAAACATTATTATAAACATTATTTCATTTAAAATCTCAAATTTTGGAATCACTCTATTTGGTAACTTAAAAATAGGCTTACATTTAAAAAAAAAAGGATAGTAGATTGGTCTGATTTTTTAGTACATTTTGACAAAAGTACTTTTTTAGCATACTACTGCTGGAAAAAAACTGCTTCGACAGATTATATTACAGCATACTGAAGCAAAGAAAAACTTGTCATTTTTTACATCATTGGGGGGGGGGGGCGGGGAGGGCTCAATGATATGAAACAATTTTCTATAACCTTTTTTACACTTTTCTTGAATGTTTTTCATTTTCCTTACTTTCCCTGGCCATATGAACCCTGCTTTTACTTCTGTTTTGATTATTGCAGCCAACTTTTATAACAATTTTAATAATTATTTATTTTTAAGACAATCGGCAGATATTATACAGAATTCCATTTAAAATCTTTGTGCAGAAAAACTGTAATAAAGGCAGTTGAACTTGGTTTTGGAACTGGAAAATAAGTAAGTTTCTTCGACCCATGACTTCATTGGTTTTGCATAACTGGTTTATTCTAATTACGCCTATAAAACATTTTGAAGGCCTAGTAAATGTGACAAATTTAAAGATAATATGTTTAGGTACTAAACTGTGGCTTGGTAGTAGGTTGAGTTTTAACCTTATTTTAAATAATAGAGATACACTTTTTGAATAGTATTATTTGGTTCTGGCGGTGCCTCATGATTTCCAACCAATAGAAAAAACAACATCTTACCATTAGACATGCTGGATCCATCTTTTAATCCAAATTAAATGATTTTTTTTTGTAAAAAAAAAAATATGTTACAATAAGGAAAAAATCTCATTATTCATTGGTATCATGAGCGGAAATCCATTTAAAATATGAGTTTCTTTAGAAAATGTAATAAAAAAACGGTACCAGGAACTGGCACATACTTTCTCATAAACATATTTAAATTATTAAACAGATTCACTGTGACTTGTAGGGTGGGGTAGGAGAGGTGATTTTTTATTAAAGTAGGAGATTAACTAATAAATATTGTTATTATTAGCTAGAGAGAAAACTATTCGATCGATTTCGAAAAATTTTGCACCAAACACGTCAATTAGGCCTGTCTAGATGCACGAAAAAAGCTTTTGAAAAATGTTGAAAAAAAACACCGTTTATGGCCAAAAAACCCCTCAAAATCAGTTATTATTATTATTATTAGCTAAACGAGATTTTTAGAAAGATTCGGTGTTTTGCATATGGTAGGGTATATTAAAGGCTACAAATAAGCCAAATTTTATCAAAATCGTTAGAGCCGTTTTTTTATAAAAAAAATAATAACTGATTTTTTGGGGTTTTTTTTTGCCAAAAAGATTTTTTTCCAAATTTGTCAAAACCGTTTTTTGTGCATCTATACAGGCCTACTTGACATGTCTGGTGCAAATTTGTTTGAAATCGATCAAATAGTTTTCGCTCTAGCTTTGTATACATACAGACATACATACGTACAGACATACATACAGACAGACATTTTGTAAAAACCACTTTTTTGGACTCATATGGTCCCAAAACGGATATTTCCACAAAAATCTCAACATCGATTTTTTTTGCGATCACTATACTTTCTCTATACTATAGTATAGTGAGAAAGTAAAATTCAACACCTGCTTTTTCTATTTGAGGTTAAATTCAGATAAAGTACCTTTTTAGTATTAATTATTATAAAAGGAGAAGAATGAAACTTATAGCCTACCATTCTATGTGCCATAGATGTGCACAAACAAAATCATGGTTATCCGAATCAGCTGTTTTACCTGTTATTTTATGTAGTTGGTTGCTATGGCAATGAATATTAATATGTATTTTTGTACATTTTTCATATAGAAACAAATACTTAGCGTTGTTTCTATTTCTTTCAAATTTAATTATCACTTTTTTTTATTTAATTGTTAAATTATTCTACCGTTTATTAGTTGGGTTGTTTACTTCTAAAGAATTTCATATGTTTACTAAATATTTATTATTCATTCCATAAAACTTCATCTTTGCCCTTCCCCACTCTTTTCTTCATAACATCAAGGTAAAGATTAAGAATTTGCATACAAGTAAATTACAATTACTTATAAGAAAAATAAATTGAATTTTGTTACTTTACAAACACAATTGGTCAAACTTCAACCACAGGAGACACTAGTTTTCATTAATATTACAAATAATATATTATAACAATAACAACAACAAAAAAATCCAATAAAAAAGAGACAAAAATTTTAAATACCAATATTAAAAGTAAGACAAAATTAAAAGAATTATTTAAATGCCAGGGGCTTAATTTCATTGAGCCTTTCCAAAGCTTATTAACTTACTAATAATTTATAAATTTTCAGCTGAATTCACTTTTAGCGTGCAGTGCAGTAGGAACTAGTGGATTATTCTACATATAATATGTAGATCCTGTAAGTCAGCAACAACGTATAATTAAATTATCAAGTACGAAAATCATTGTATTTACAGAGTTACTAAAGAATTTGCATAATTCATTTCCCTGATTTTTTGCTCACCTTTCTTGACCAACTCAGGGCAAATTATGAAATTATTTTACTACAACATTTGCATTATATTTTGGTAACATAAATTTGATTGGAAACATTTCTGGCCTCTCCTCTACAAGAAAAGTACATGTCATGAATGTTGTTTCCTTTTCAGTGTTTAACTTTCCTGAGTCCATTAACTGAACTTGCAACACAATTCCTATAACTAGCAGCCCCACTCATCCTAAAATTCAAATTTTAGTTTTTACCAGAACAAACTAGGCTCACTTAAATACAAAATAAAGATTATTATCCCTAAATAACACTTTATTTAAAAATCTATATTTTAGAATCACCCTATTTGGTAACTTTAAAGTAGACATAAAATATTCTTTTAAAAAGGAACATGGATGGGATTTTTTTAAACATTTTGACAAAAGTTTTTTTTAATGATTTTAAAAAGCAGGCTACGTACTTTTTAGACTTTTAACATACTGCTAGCGATGTCCTCATGAAAAAAACTGCTTCAACAGCTTGTGTTACAGCAAGCTGGAGCAATGAAAGACTCATCAGTATTTGCATATCGGAGAGTTCAGCGATATGAAATAATTTTTCCCGATTTTCTTACAATATCACTGACTATTTTTCATTTATCTGATTTTCCCAGACTTCCCCTGACCATAGGACTCTGATATGAGTAATATGATGGATGAGCATTATTTCTTCTGTAATTGGGTACCTAATGTTTTATTTCAAACTGTACTAATTTACTTTTCATTTATGCAAAGGATAATTCGCCAGTTTTGGAAAAATCAATTTTTACAAATTTCATCATCAGAAGGCTCAATGATAAGAAACAATTTAACCTATTTTGATTTTTCCCTTACCATAGGAACCTTGGTTTGGATTTAACGATCTTGTAGTACACAAAACATATAATTTGACAATATTTTTTATTTTTATTATTTAATATTTAAATGGCTATTGTTTTGAAATAACTTTGGTTGAAAGTCTCAAGCCCTTCAATCCTACAGAAGGGTTAGCTTGGATCCAAAGTACTAGAACAAGCCTCCTCATCACATATGTACTTTATACTTTATTAGGTTCAGATGTATGTAAAAGTAAAGGTACAAGTTCAGATGTGATAAGCATAATTATTTAACAAGGAACAAAAATTCAATTGATTGTGATTTCTTTTGGCTAAAAAACTAAATCTAGTTTTAAGAACTTTGGTGCAAAGTTTTTTAATAGACTTCCTGCCAACTCTAATGTAATTCCTAATAAACATTTGTAACTAGTCTATACTAATATTATAAAGAGGTAAAGTTTTTTTTTTTTTTTTTTTTTTTTTTTTTTTTTTTTTTTTTTTTTTTGAATGTAGGGGGTAATCTCTGGAACTACTGAAGCGATTCAAAAAATAGTCTTACTAATAAAATCCCTGAGTAACGTAAGCTATAATTCATTTCGATCAAAATATTTTTATTTCAATATTTGTAAATTTAGTCGGAAAAATTCTTAGGTTAGGCCTAGATTGATAAACCAACACATGTGTTTACATTTATTACCATAGCAACCAATTGAATAAAATAACAGATAACAGCTGTTTGTTCTAATATTTCCAACACTTATAGCTGTATTTGAATACAGTCTTATTATTTTGTAGTTAAGTGAAAAAAAGGACCTTAAGGTCCCAACTTTGCTTTTTTTAACTTCCCGCTACCAATAAAGGGAAGTTATTGATTTCGGTCCGATTTTCGAAAGTCGAGTTTTCATTAAATCTCCACGTTTTGAGGTCCCAGGAAGCCATTCTGACTATTCCCGCCGAGGTGTCCGACCGTGTGTGTGTGTGTGTGTGTGTGTGTGTGTGTGGATGTATGTGTGTAAATAAATTTTTGTCGTACAGTTTCTCAAAAACGAATCAACCGATTGAATTCTACGACATGTCATTCGAAAGGGTATATCAAAACTTAGATCTGATTAGATTTGAGAGTTAATCCATCGAGCCAATCCGAAGAAATTTAAAAAAATAAACTAAATTTTTTTTTTGAATTTTTATGTTTTTTAAAAATAACTTTAAAGCGTGCGAAAAAATCACTATAAAACCATGTATACATTTTTTGTGCTTAAAAAACTGCGTCGACTGCTTTTTTGAAAATGAAAATCGGACGACGCATTCAAAAGTTATCGTTGTTTAAAAATTCACAAATTTTCGTTTTTTGGTATTTTTTGGTATTTTTTTAACATATCTTCCAGATTTCTCAACCAATCAATATAAACTTGTACATTTTCTTTTTGTGCTTTAAAAACTGCGTAGAATGCTTTTTAAAAATGAAAATCGAACGACGCATTCAAAAGTTATCGTTGTTTAAAAATTCACAAATTTTCGTTTTTTTGGTATTTTAACAAATAAACTCATTTTTAAGCGTTTAAAATTCAAACTAAGCGGGAAGTTCTAGGGTTGGCCTGCACGGTCAACCAATTTCCAGATTTTTATAATATATATGTATCCATCTATCATTTTAATATTTTGACATTATTTAGAGAAACCTTTTCGGTTAAGGAGAGATTGCCTTAACAGTGTGTTACTGTAATTAAATAACAAACTCAAACAGTATTTAGAAAGGCAAGTTTATATCAGATTAAATTTAAACATAATTAGACTAATGTCTTTGTTAATTACTTGTATCATACATAGGCTATAGACTTGCAAATCACAGACCTGATTACCTAATCAATGAGTAATCTTTATTTCAAAAATAAAATTAATTATTTACTATGTTTAATTTAGAGTTAAGCAAATTAACTACGTAACTTGAAGTATCGTAATATAAATTACCACTTAATATTTCACAGGATACAGTGATAAGTAAACATGATTCTCAGCACTTATTGAATTTTACGATTAAAAAGAAAAAGTGAAAACATTTTAGAATCACTTGTTTGTCCATCTGTTTATCACAGATGATTTTATATTAACTTAAATTGTACAAGGTTACTATTCTCTGAAGTTATTTAGTAGCGATGGATGTTTAATTTTGTTGATATTATTCAAACATATGTCATCATTTATATATTACAAATAATACACATCATTTTTTGACTAAAACTACAAGAACATAGGCCAGAAATCTACACAGAAATGGTTATGAGAATGGCCTACTATCAATTTCATTTAGAACCGTATGTTAACGCATTTATATTCCAATATTTGGAATAATTAAAGAAATGGAGAATTGGGCAGGGCTTAAGTCTGGTACCCCAAACAATAAATATTTGATGATTCTGTTGTATTGTTTAAAAGTGTGTCATTTAAGAATATCAAAATTAAAGTTTTATTATTTAGCGATACAGTACTTAGATTTCAAGATATTTATAAAATTACTAAAAAACGAATCCCTCCTTTTCTTGCAAAAGAACACTTATTATGAACGTATATATAACCCAAGGAACTTGGGACATTCTATAAAAACAACATTGGTCGCCAGAGATTGGACATTCGACATGATCTCAGACCATATGAAAACCCAGAACTAGTCCTTCTCAAAACCTTTCCTAGTGGTAATTCTGACCCGCGAGGAATGGTAAGAGGGAAGGAGACCTCTCCCTGAGTGTGAACTGGAGTGGTTCACGGATGACTTAAAAACAAAGGTGCAGGAATCTGTGAAGGTAACCCAATGCAGGAATGTGTCCTGCTAATGGGGAAATAGTATTCCAAGCAGAAGTTACAACTTTATTGGAATGTGTCAGAAAATTTAAACTTGGACAAATGAATAAAGAAATCTATATAATATACTGAGATGGTCAGGCAGCTTTGAAAGCTCTGAGCTCGTATGAGTTCAGGTCAAAACTAGTCTGGAAATGCATCAAATCCACAATACAACTGGCAGGGCTCAACAAAACACACTGTTGAGGATCAGGTCTCGTTGGAAAAGGTGGAAATGAGCGTGCAGATAAGCTGACAAATAACGCAGCAGCAACTGAATTCACAGGACCTGAACCGATCTGTGACATATCTAAGACAATAGCCATGCAGGCTGTCACTGATTGGGCAATATTAGACCATGAAAGAGTGGATGATCATCCCAGACTTGAGGATGTGTAAACTCTCACTTCTTGGTCCATCTAGGAAAAATTGCATCTAAGATCCTTATGGTGAGCCTGTGCAATGTAAAGAAGCTGGTAGCTCTATTCACAGAGTGTGGCCACCTTAGAAAACACAACAAGGTATTTTCATAGGAGACCACAAATGCAGGAAATGTGGCCTGCAGGAGGAAACCGCAGAACACCTGATCTATGAAGTAAGAGGTTTGAACAGGTGAGTTATGAAACCTTTGATAAGCTAAACAAAGAACAAAACATCCCTCAGATTAGCCTTGTCAAAAGGATCTTTAGATTCACAGAGCTTATGGACCTTGTCAAGGCTAACTAAGGGTTTAATATTTTTTTATGTAGGAGTACAGTAAGCTCTTAAAGCTGATGTGCATATGGATTACACCATCTATTTAAGAAGAAAAAGGACAATTTCGCAAAGGAGACGACATGCCATCACCAGGGGACTAACAGCCGGTACCTGCAGTGAGGAGCCCGCCACAATAAAGATGAAAAAATTACTTTTTAGAGGTAACTCACAATGTTTCAATTGCAACCCCTTTTGAGTAACAATTTTAAAAGGTCAATTTTTATTTAGACAATAAAAACTGTGTAAATAAAAAAGTTTGATTCATCAAGCCAAACCATAAATAACAGTGCACTTAAAACTTTTTTAATCAAAGATAGCATTGAAATTGGTTAGTAAATGCCTTAAAAATGGGTCCTTAATCATTGCAGTGTAGAAAAGTTATATATTTTAGTCCATCCCTCTCATCTTTAGAGAGAATATTATTTCCAAATTAAATGTTGGATTTTTTTAAAAGGTTCAAATCAAATTTTAAAATTGATTCGTTGATTGTAAGTGCTTTATTTAAAGCAATAAAGAAATTATGTGCACAGTTCACCATTACAGTTAGGGTTGTGGTATAACTTTTCTTCACACAATTTTTTTTGTCCAAACACAAAATCTAACAATTGCAAGACACGTAAAACTTAAAAATAGAATATTATTTATAAGTAAAGATCCTCTAATCAGGCTTTCATACAATATTTTCCATTTGGTTTTGAGAATTCTGTGTTTTCATTGGGTTTACTGATATTGTAGTCTATAAAATTCAAGACCAAATTTGTTTTACCAATTAGTTTCTTTTCAATGATCTCTCAATAAATAATTAACATTTTCAATCGTAGATAAACTACTTTCTTAACCTCTCATTTAAATCTCTGCATAAAATTGTTCCTTATGTATATACTTTCTACGCAATTATAAAAACCTAAAACAATTATATTAAAATTACTTATTATTAAAATAGTCAATGAAATAGTTTTTTTCGCCTTTAACAAGTTATTTTTTATAGGTTGTTCCCTATGTCATTCATTAAACATAATTATGTAAACTGATAACACTTACATAAAACACTGAACACGTAATTACAATTTTTAGATTACTTGTGCTGGAGGCCCACTATCTCAAGGCTTACTGTTGTTATAGCCTACCTGGTTGGCAGTAGAACAAAAGAGGGTTCTTACCTATGTTGGCTAAATGCAATATGTTTGAATCAAATTGAATTTTTTCATAACTAGGCTAGCTGCTTTCGGTTATGTGTTTTAATATTTCAAATTGTTCTTAATTTTTCCTTTTGACAGTGATGTAGTATTTGTACTGATGACAGAATACATGTAGTTGATCTGACACAGGTGTTCTAAGTCAGGGGTGTTCCCTTTTGGTGGCACTTATACCACTGATGGAACACAAAGGCAATTCAGATGGTACGTGAAATTATCAAAATTTGTCCGTTAATTTGTGAAAATCTAATAGATAGTTGCCCGAATCAAGTAATGATGTTATCTTTTCTTTATATTCTGCCTTATTCATAATGACCGTAGCCTTTCCCTTACTATCCCTTGTTGAATAGCCTTTTTGATAACATACAGTTTACCATGGAGATGGAGACAAATAACTGTTTACCATTTTTGGATGTATTGGTTAAAAAAGAAGAATTTCGGACTGGAGACTACAGTGTACCATAAATCTACCAACAAGGGATAATATTTAAATTACCATTCTAACCATCCCGAACATGTAAAGCTTGGTTTGGCTTGTGGTTTGTTTAAGAGAGCTCATACGGTAAGCAGTAATGGGATGAATTTAAAACAAGAGATTCAACAAATTAATCGAAATTTATTGAATAATGACTATCTACAAAATACATTGACAGAGCGAATAAAAAAGCAAATAACATTGTTTCCTTTATACACACCCATTTTCGTTCTATTTATAAATCCTTGAGATTGGTTTGCTAGATCTCCAGTCAAATGTTTTCCTACTTTTACAACTCTTTGTAGCTACT
>JAGFPH010002308.1:81346-118180 GCA_018207615.1 Philaenus spumarius | reverse complement strand
CTAAAACGCTTAGTAAGACAAAAATTTTGTGGGCTTTCCTACTTTAATACAACAATTTTCAAAAAGGGACCAAAAATTACGTAATAAGATAAATGGTTTCCGTTAACGGCATTTTTACAGCGATCACCCCCTGAACTCAAAACCGTTCAGTAAGACAAACATTTTGTGGGCTTTTCTACCTTAAGACAAAAATTTTTCCAAAAAAGTACCAAAATTTATGTGATAAGTTACATGTTTCCCGTTAACGGTATTTTTATTGCGATTGCCCCCTGAACTCAAAACAGTTCAGTAAGACAAATTATGTGTTTGCTTTAGACGAATAAGACAAAATCAAAATTTTGAAAAGGGGATACAAATAAAGTCATATAGTACATGGAAAATTTTTGTTTCTCAAGTTAGTACTAAAACGCATAGTAAGACAAAAATGTTTTGAGCTTTCTACTTAAAGACAAAAATTTTCTAAGAAGGTTCAAATATTACGTCATGCCGTTATAGTACATGCTTAACGTTAACGGTAATTTTGGGCTTTTCTAATTTACGACAGTACTTTTCTGATGAAAAAGTAGAGAGAGATGTGTATTATGTAGTACCATTGAAGTAGATTATTGAACACTAATCCTTAGCCTGCTTTTCTTGTAAAAGTTTAGTCTTAATGTAGGCAAGAGTAATCTGTAAAGTTTTCTAAATGTACTGAATCATTTGCGTAATTTTGGTAAAGAAAGTGTCTACGTTAGGAGCCACGATATTTTCAATTAATTAAATTACAGTCAGGGCCGGTAGAGCAGTGGCTAGCACATTGGCCTCACACTCAGGGAATTAAAGAGAAAACTGATAAAAATAAATAAATGAAAAAAATCAAATACTTACCCATGTTGATTGGTTGTTTATTCTACTTCTTCAATCGTCAATAAACCAGTGGTCGATGTAAGGAAACCTGAAATATTGTGCTACCACACAAAAGACATTATTGTGTTTATTCAGTATTGTGCAACAAACTTGATTCGTTGTTAACGTGAAATATTTTTATATGTACAGTAATGTTTCCCGTTTAATATAGTTATTGGAGTTTTCAGGAAAAAACGGTAAATAAAAAGCTCTCGGACGTAACGCACTTTACTTTATTTAGATTAAGAAGTATCAAAGTATTGTTAAAAAGTTGTCATTAAAAGTATTTTACTTCGAAAAAATGGTATAACTTGATAATTCAGACAATTTTTTAGTTTCTTTCAACATAAACATAACTGGGAAAACCTACTCAACTAAACAAATTAATACATTTTCTCAAATAATAATACAAAAATACTAATGTTATTCTACATATTAACACTTTAAAATAACTTCATCATTTCAGGAAATATAATCATAAACGCATCTATAAAATTTGCCTTAGTGTTTTAAAATTGTTTTTTTAACGCTCTTCGTCAAAACCCATGTTTCATCCGCTGAACTTATGCCTTCATGTTCTTCTCCCTCTTGCTCTTTTCCAGTACTTCTTCTTGACTTTGTTCCAAATTCTATGGCAAACGTATTTGATTCCAATGTGGAATGAGTCCTTTATCTCATAATTCCCATCCATGGTCGATGGGATTTTTCCCCTGTAGATGATCTGGATTTGTTGAATTATTCTACATGAGGGAAACATAGTTGTACCGCTTTATCTTTTCTTTTTCTTCCGAGACAGATTTGCATGAAGTTAATAAAGAGATGGATCTATGGTTTATCATACTTTTTGTGCTTCTTCCACTTGAGGAATGTATTGAATCTAGCTTGGTCAACTTTTTTACTCCCTTTATCACTGTATATTTCGCAGGTGAATAATTCTAAATTCTCTATAATGTCTTGAGGTTTGGTGGTTGAAGGTCCGAGGGCAGAGAATGCATTTTAATGTGTGGGTGTTTTTATTAAAACATTGAATGGACGTAGTTTCCCTTTACGAGAAAAAGCTGCATTATAATCGCAGCTAGAAAAAGTGTGGAACCTGGCAGAGTTGAACATACATCTTATCCTAATTTGCATGCAAGCAAAGTAGCATTGACAAAACACCGATTTTCCCCAACTCCGAAATCAATCCAGATAGTGTGATATTGTTTTATTGATTGCTTGTCTAAAAAAAGAATAACAACATATTTATCTGCTGTTCGAATGACTACATCTTTTTGCAACTCGTTCCGTCGAAGACTGACATCAAGGCTGAAGATATGTTCTTAGTGGAATACAAGCCTCGTATCTGCTTCTTTATGTTGACAGTGCAGCTCTTCCACTTCAGTCGCGATTCCACTTTTATAACAGAAGCACTCATTTTAATAATCAAGTAAAATAAAATAATAAAATAAAATAAAAAGAGCACTCAGAAGTAAAATAAAAATCTTTGTGGTCTACTGAATCATTCGGTCTATAGGCGAAGCAGACTTCACAGCTATAGAAGTATCTTATCACGGTATTTGCAGAAGCCGCTTTTTAAAACAAGCTTCAGTTAAAATTATCAAAACTGGATCAGGATTAGGCAAAGATGAAGAAGAGGTCAAAAGAACAGACGAATGGTGTAAAAAGAGGGATGCTCACAAGGAAGCTTTTGCAGCACTATGCAGTTATATTGAAGATGAAGTCCTTTAAAAAGAACTGGTAATACCGTAGTTAAGTATATATGAATTTGCTTGAGGCCTTTTTTATTGATTATGCCAAAATGTCTGGATTTTAAGATTATCATCTTGTGGAAAAAGTTCTAGCTAAGTATGGGAGCAAAATAAACTGTAGATAAGAAACAAAAAGCAACTTTTATCTACAAATCTGGAATGAACATTTCAAAAGCTGCCTGGGCGCAGTTTAACTCTAATATGGAACAGATAAACCCAGAAATAGTTGTTACTAAATGCTGCTTTAATATTGCGGAAGACAATACTCAATATAGGAAGAAAGCGTTTGGGTGAGTTTTCATTGGTAAGGAATATGTTGTCTGATACTGACGATTTTCCTCATGTACGTCAACATTTTCTGCAGTACTTATTTTCAGCCCAACGTTCAAAAGTTTCCAGACCAAATTGACCACACGATGAAAGCATGGTTCTGACGAAGAGCTTTAAAAAAAACAATTTAAAAAAAACTAAGGCAAATTTTATAGATGCGTTAATGATTATATTTTGTTGATTCTGAAATGATGAAGTTACTTTAAAGTGTTAATATGTAGAATAACATTAGTATTTTTGCATTATTAATTGAGAAAATGTATTAATTTGTTTAGTTGTGTAGGTTTTCCCAGTTATGTTTATGTTGAAAGAAATTAAAAATTTGTCTGAATTATCAAGTTATACCATTTTTTCGAAAGCACAATACTTTTAATGAAAAATTCTTAACAATACTTCGATACTTCTTAATCTAAATAAAGTCAAGTACGTTACGTCCGAGAGCTTTTTATTTACCGTTTTTCCTGAAAACTCCAATAACTATATTAAAGGGGAAAATGACATAATATAAACAATATTTCATGTTAACAACGAAACAAGTTTGTTGCACAAACCTGAATAAACACAATAATGTCTTTTGTGTGGTAGCGCAATATTTCAGGTTTCCTTACATCGACCACTGGTTTATTGACGATTGAAGAAGTAGAATAAACAACCAATCAACATGGGTAAGTATTTGATTTTTTTCCATTTATTTATTTTTATCAGTTTTCTCTTTAATTCCCTGAGTGTGAGGCCAATGTGCTAGCCACTACTCTACCGGCCCTGACTGTAATTTAATTAATTAAAAATATTGTGGCTCCTAACGTAGAAACTTCCTTTAAAAAATTACGCAAATGATTCAGTAGATGTAGAAAACATTACAGATTACAGTTTTTAATTCAAGGGGCAAACGCAACAAAAATACCATTACGGGAAACATGTAACTTATCACGTAATTTTTGGTACTTTTTTGGAAAAATTTTTGTCACAAGTAGAAAAGCCCACAAAATGTTTGTCTTACTGAACGGTTTTGAGTTCAGGGGGTGATCGCTGTAAAAATGCCGTTAACGGAAACCATGTATCTTATTACGTAATTTTTGGTCCCTTTTTGAAAATTGTTGTCTTAAAGTAGGAAAGCCCACAAAATGTTTGTCTTACTAAGCGTTTTAGTGAGTTCAAGACTAGTACTGACTTGAAGAAGCAAGATATTTTCATGTACCTTATGACGTAATTTTTGTCCCTTTTTCAAAATTTGGATTTTGTATTATTAATCTAAAGCCCACAAAATTTTTGTCTTACTGAACGGTTTTGAGTTCATGGGGCGATCGCAGTAAAAATGCCGTTAACGGTAACCATGTACCTTATCACGTAATTTTTGGTCCTTTTTTGAAAATTGTTTTCTTAAAGTAGGAAAGCCCACAAAATGTTTGTCTTACTAAGCGTTTTAGTTAGCTCAAAACTAGTACTGACTTGAAGAAGCAAGAAATTTTCATGTACCTTATGACGTAATTTTTGTCCCTTTTTCAAAATTTTGATTTTGTCTTATTCGTCAAAAGTCCACAAAAATTTTGTCTTACTGAACGGTTTTGAGTTCAGGGGGCAATCGCAGTAAAAATTCCATTAACGGAAACCATGTACCTTATCACGTAATTTTTGGCCCTTTTTCGAAATTTCGAAAATCTGTAGTGTCGTAAAGCCCCCGGTCTGACAAGTAAGACAAAGTTTTTTTTCACAACCCCACCCAAGCAGTTCATGTGGGGGTATCCAAAATTTTGTACCTTATGACGTGGGTTTTCGAGCCCTGGCTCCCTGTCCACTATCTAGTTTAACACAAAGCATAAACACTTCAATAAAAAATTAAAGGTTTTTTTTTGTTATAACATTACTATCATAAACTGACTAGCTCAAGAAAATCATAAACTCCCAAAAATTAAACATAAAATGATCTAAAAATACATAGCTTCATATCTAGCTTTGCTTGGCCGTAATCGACTGATGTACCCAGTCAAATTAAAATTGTTATAATAAGAAACCGTTTTAAATAAACATGCTATATCATACACTATTTTGTACAACTTTTTATACATAACATTTTTGTTCTGCAAATTGTTTTAATGTATCTTAAACAGATTAGGAAGCGTAAACGATAAAAAGTCACCAACTGACAGATATTTTTCATCAAATTCATATCACTTTTCCCACTAAACCAATAATTAAAAAAAAATTTAAACATGACAGAAATGTCATCTTGGACTTTTTAAAGATCATTTTATTGACAAAATAGCCTTCTGTTTACTATTTTGATTTAGCCAGTGTGAGTAATAAGTCACCAAAACAGCCTTCAAAAAACCAGTGATATATGCACCAAAACAGCCTTCTAAGAATTAACAAATTAAATCAAAATTCCAGATTGAGAAGTGAAAGGATACAGCAAAACACCAATTTTTGTAATTTAAAGTTTAATTTTCTTTTGTAACTTTAATATGAATGACCATGGTTTCTTCATACATTTCTTATCACCATACGACATAAGTTTCACAATGCAGTAAATAACAAGATTACTTGCCAAATAACAATTCTCATTAGCAATGCTCTGTAAATATGTTATATGGCTTTAATTCATTTTTTGTATCTTGTTAATCTAGTTGCACAGGTTATGTTTTATATTGATATAAAGTAAGCATCTTCCAAAACTATGTCACGTTTTAAATAAACAAATCAGGGATGAAATTATTTATTAGGCTATACATAAAATATTTGAACTTTTTTGTACTTTTATTGAAAGATTGGAATGTTAAAATCATAAAAAAGGAAAGTTATTTACATAAATATATATTTAAAAATAAACATAAAACATAAATTTTTGGAGCTTGATACAGTTACAAACAAAACTATGACAACAAAAGATGATCACAATTATTATTACACACAGTTAAACTTCTGTGGGGGTAGAAATCTAAAATAGATGATAATATGTCAATGTTGGAGATCGTTTCCCCCCTCAAAAAAAATCACCTTGTTTCTCTTTCAGGGTTTTTTTACTTTTCTTCATCCTTTCTCCAGTGTCATTCAACATATGACTACATAAGATTACAAAATTGGGGCAGTATGTCAGCAAAATTAACATCATAGTCACTAATAAATATGCATATAATAAATACAAATATTATTATTACAATATTTATAAAAGTACAATAATTATTAAGAAAATGAAAACACACAAGTATTCACACCATATTATTCAGGAAAATATTAAATATTTAACTTACCTATTGTAGGGAAGTAAAAAACCAACTCCAGCCAAAACAAGTGATAAATATATTCCATTAAACTTGTCCACTGGTGGTGATAAATGGCTAAACCCATTTGTAAATCTAAAATCAAGGGCTGCTCTGGATTTGCCCAGTTGAATATAACCCCTACTCAAATTTTCATCCATTTTAAAATATAATTATTAAATAAACTCAATTATAATAACAAATCGTTAACATTTCATCTGGACACCGCATAAAATCTACAAATAGACCTTTGAATATATCGTATGACACTTTCTGATAATGTACCATGTTGTATCACTAACGCACTACATTTGTCTCCTTTAAATTGACCTGATAAAAAAAACTGTCGATGTAAATGAATCGAATACGAAACTCGTAGTTTGGCAAATTCAACAACATAAGGTTTCACTGTAACTCTCTACGCATGCTTTGAATGACTCTCATTGATTTCTGGTCACCAAATTCGCGGCGCAAGACCACAAGCAGAGGAAGTGACATCAGGCGTTTTTCGTTCATGTTTTAAGAATGAAATTTAAGTTCAAGGGCAACGAGGTTACAAATAAGATTTTTTGTATTTATAGATTTGAAACGTCATACATACACAGTTTTTCTTTTCGGTATTATTGAATATTTCATTATGAAAAGTAAAACTCAAATTATTTGCTTTTTTTATAAAATTAATGTTTATTTTTTTTAATTAAAAACAACAACAAAAAATGGAAATATTTAATTTCTACTTTTGATAAAGCAAGTTTTTTATCAGGATTGATAAGAACTTATTTTGTATGCAAATAAAACTGTGATGCACACTTAATTATTTACTGTTTACATCTCCTTCAATCTATTATTTACATATATTTCAATATGAGTGTATTATATAAACTCAGAGTATGTTTTTACTTCTAATTGCATATTTATTTCAGTGTCAAGATCCAGATTCAAATTATGGTTTAGGACTATTTACGTAACTGAGGAGAAAGTATGTTAAAATATACAGGTAAAAACTATCTGCCTTAAATTTTAGTGGTATAATTTTTATTTTATTAACTCAACTATTAAAATTTTTGGATTAAAAGTGTGTACAAAATCGTTTAACTTTTAAGGTTTTTCATATATGAAAAGTCCAGTTAATATGTTTAGTGTTCTTGAATCTGTAATAATTCTAATTTAACAATCAAATCGATTTAAGCATCAGTATTCACTTAATAATAATATTTGTTTGAAACTATTTTTTTTTTTTATAGTTATAAACATAATATTCCCGAATACCTTTACAAAGCATAGCGCACCAATACCATTACATCAAATAGTGGTCAGCTGATCTGTATTCTAGAACTTGCTATTAATATTCAGTTTGTGCAGTACAGATGTTATCCTTATCCTAATGAAATAGTGAAATAGTCTAGTTCAATTGTGATAAAAGGGTTGACTGTCGTGTTGTGCAATCAGTTAAATATATGTCAAATTGTTTGTAATTTTAAAATGTCTTTGAACACAGCTCATGCAAATAATGGTGTATTAATACACGCTGGAGAGTGGTAAGTACATTTAAAAAATAAATTGACAAGATTGTACAAATTATGGCCTAACCTTAGAATGACTGGAAGACTATTGTCAAGTTATTTGTTGTGTTTTGTAAAATATACAATTTCAATATTTTTGTTTGCATTTGATTTCTAAAACTTATTATATGTGATACAAAACACAATGTTTGTTTTAGAAAATTGTTAACTGATAACGCTTATTATCAGTATAAGTTTATCACCTTTCTTAAAATTTAGATTTTCTTGTATGACAGAAGGTTCTTGAGTTTACATAACAGATATTAAATTGTTAATTTTATAATGGATCAAAATCTGTGTTTTCTTCTGAAATATTGGGGTAATAGGTTTTCCTTGTATCATTTAGGCTAGGCCTAGATTAATAGATTAATGATTATATTATTGATAAATATTTTAATTTGTCAATTTAAAAAAAATTCGGTATAGGCCTAGGCCTACCTTACTGATTTTTCATTTCTGAGGTCTTTGGCAATTTTTTAGTAATTCACTACTTGTTCTGTCATGGCTCGATTGCTAACCTATGCACAAAAACAAAACGGCTAAAGTTTACATTACGACCCTACACCATATTGCGGCAGAGGTGCCAACATATACGCAAGAAAATACTGTAATACGTAATTGTAATGTTCAGTTCGGCGTAAATATACTATTTAATCCTCGGCTGATATTTTTGCAGACGACTACGACGTTTTAAATGTTGAATATAAGTAGGCTAAACATAGGCTACTGGTGACTAAAGACTATAAGTTAGAACTTTATTATATTTTTTTATTAGGCCTATTGTATTTCTGTTGCCGAGGGTCGAATAGTAAATTTGCGCCTTCAGTTCTATTTCTAAACGTCTTAAATAAATGAAAATATATAAAGCTACAGATATTCGATATATATTGATGTTCCCGATTTGATACATTGAATCAAACCTATGTGTTTAACGGGGTGGGGATGGGGGGGGGGTACCCAATGTATTTGTTACATTGATGTATTTTGAATCAATGAAAATTAAAAAAAGCCTTACAGTCTCTAGTCATACACAGTATGTTTCCACTTTGTAAACATAAGCTATATAAGTTACTTAATTAAGTATTAATTAAGTTGTTTTGCAAGCATTTAAAAAAAATAGCCTGAAGTTCTAAATAACTTATTGTCTTTAGTGAACTTTATTCGACATTCAGTACAGTAGTAAAGTTACGCCAACAAAACCAGTTGACATTTTAATTTTATTAATACACAAACTAAAGAAAAAAGCTATATTTGGGTTGAAACAATGTTAAACAAAGTCAATCTTCAGGCGACGATAGCCTGTTGTTTTTTGCTTTAACCAAATATAGAGATAGCCTAAAGTAAAGTTTGAAAAAATTACAAACAGAACTAAAGATTTGATACAATAACAAAGAACATCATGAATACTTATCGGGTCTTTTCTGTTATATCCCCGCATTTACAAACTATTTTCTACAGAATGAGGATTAATCGGAATAGAACTACAAATAATAATAAAAAATACCTAGAAGGTTCTAACCTAACCTATTTAGTCACAGTATGTTTACCTGTATTCTACATTTAGCAGTCAAATGTAGAACAACGTCGTTGCCTGCAAAAATATTAGGCTAGACTCGAATAGTAAAGTTAATCCCCGCGAGTTAGGCGTTTGCGATAACCCTTATCTAATATCAAATAAACTGGAAACTTCCTTCCTTATATGTTATGGAGTAGTTATAGTTATTTGGACATTCCCGATTAATCCTCATTCTATAGAAAATAGTTTGAGAATAGAAAATAGTTTGTAAATGCGGGATATAACAGAAAAGGCCCTACTTATCTCATGGATTATTAATTTTAAAAAAATTAGATTTGTTGATGCTATAAATTTCATAACACAAATAAGTTACTTTAAGTATGACAGGTTAGGTAAAATCGATGTGTAATAAAAATGAATTAGGAAAAATGTACAGTGAATAGACTACAGTCCAGTTCAATACTTGAATGTGCAATGAAATATGATGGGTAATAGTAGATTATTTTATTGATTATCTCCAACTTAATTTGTAATAGCCTACACTTGAACTTTTCTATAAAATTAATTAGTAGATTATAACTCAGAAACAATGGTCTTTTGTGAGACAGTGATGAAAGTTGTAATATTTTTTATCAAAGAGAAGTGTATATACCGTAAATCTTTATTTGACATCACTGTAGGCCTAATCAATGTGACAGTAAAGTAAATTACGGGTCATACTTTTTCTAATTTAAACAGTAAATTTTAGAGTAAATTACAAATCCAATAAAAAATGCCCGTGATTTAGATTAATAATTTTTAAGGTTATTTTTGGCAATATATAAAGTTAGCAAAAGTACTACAAAAATTAACTTTTGCGTGTTTAAGTCTTAGACAAGATAACCACAATAGAAATAAACATTCATTTCTTAAATTCTTTTTTCTTAAAATTGTTTAAGTACCTAGCTTACATTCTTAATAATTCTTTTATTCAATGTAATTTTACATTAATGTTTTAGGTTAAGACGAAATTAAATCTAGCCTATGTTATCTTAGAAGTACAGTATATATTTAGGCTAATTAATTTATTTACATACATGACATTTTGTATTAGGCCTATTGTATTGAATTCAGTTTGACTTTTTGGTTAGTAGGTTATAAAAAAAGCTGGGACTATAAATGCAGCCATTTAAAAAAAAATGTTTATGTTGATATTTTAATTCTTTTTGAGAGACCCAGTCAGCTATGTATATATATTACAATTTATTCGTTGCCATAGTCATCTGCCCATATTTAATGTTCAGTATTAAGCATTTATTGTTATTCTTTAACTTAATGAATAAAAACTGTTTATTAATCCTTTGCGCTCGGTTGAGAATTTTCATCCTTTCTTTGAGCTCAGAAGGTCACACATAGCGGCCCTTGCCATTTTCTCAATCTAGTTGGAACCATTTTTATCTGTAAAGGTAAGGTGTCCTACCCAAAGTGGCCTCTTACTCCATTCGTCTAAGGCTCGATAAATATTTATGACAATATATAACTCCTTTTCTAAATGCAGAAAATAATAATTAAAAAAACAGATATTTTTTATGAAAAAACATATGCGTGATTAAAAACAAATGAATAAATTTTCAATAACAGGTTGAGTTCTCAGTGCTAAAAACAACAATAAAAATCTTAGTTTTGGAGTAAAATTGTAAACCCAAGCAAAATTTAATTTCGAGTGCTACATGTAAACAAGGTAAATGAGAATGTCGATCTGAAATGTGAAAACAAATGGGCCACTATGCATGAACCGCCCAAACTTCAAACATTGTGCTGTTACAATAATTTATCCGAGCTGTCAGTCGCGTCATGAAGAGCCATAAAGAGTGGTCGTCTGAGCGCAAAGAGTTAACAAAGAATCTTTTATTTTCCATGGGCCTCTAGCTCAATACTTTATAAAATGTCCAACGTTTATTTTTCTACCACCCACTAGGTGGTCACAATTACCTTCTAAAAATGTTTGTTGTGATGTATGTAGATTATTCTAATTAAAAACTACTTTTTGTGTTGTAAAAGTTAAATTTGGAGGTTTTCCAGAACTAGTTTACAATGGCAAAAGTTATAAAGCAACAAAAAAAAAACCTTTTAAATAGGCTAAGTTCTAATCTACATATATAATTTTTATTTAAAATTAAATCAAATTGGGTGAAAATTATGCACCTTCTTTTTATGTATTATATATATATATAACACACCTATCAATTTAGCGACCGACAAAAAGTAAGCTATTTTTTACTACTAAGCTTTAGAGAAGAATATATCCATATTTTAACTTGATAAATTGATTGTGACCTTTTACGGATCACTATATTATATTTTTATTAATTTTTAACTCCTTTAGGATCATGTTTCAATATAGGTGCTATTTGGCAGCAGCAAGATTGCGGCTATTTGGCACAGCGTTTGATATAGGTCCCTATTGGCTGCCATATCAGTTTGGTATGGGTACATTTAGCTGCCGGCAGTGTTGTCAAGTCGAACTGGTGTATACCTCGGACCTTTCGGCTGCCGATGCCAAACCTACATAAAGCAACCTACATGGGCTATTTTAAGCAACTATCAACTTTTAAAAGTGTTTTTAATTGTATTTTCTTAGGAATCTTTCATAATTTCTTGGGAACAAAGTATTTTTGTATGGCTAAATGAACTTAGCTGTGTGCTTTTCTTTAATTTAAACTCCTTGTTTGAACTCCAAAGAAACCAGATTGTATATTTTCACACATGTAATGCCCTTCCTTTTTTTTTAATAACCTATCTAGAAAATTAGTAATTAAGAACTACAAATTTAAACTACATTGGTACGAATGTACTAATAATATTAAAAAAAACATTGTTTATAAATTATATTTTTGCAATGTAGATGAAATTATCAGAATGCACTATTTTAGCATTCCTAATTGTCCTAAATTCCATAATTCCTCAATTTTCGGGGGACAACCCCCGGTAAGTGCTCAGAACAGAGTCTCCTATTTTTGGAGTTTCCCATATGGTAATCCTAAATAAATATAGTAGTGTCTACCGTTGTAGAGAAAACACTACGTACAGTATGCTGCACCAGCAATATGTCGAACCGGGGCCGATCATCAACTATCAGGCCTTTTAAATCACGTGACGATATTATTCGTCCGTCTTCTCGCCTGCATTTAAAATCATTGGGATTGCACGTTCTTATCAAACAAACCTGTTGTCATTGGTTTATTAACCACTATTTCAAGCCAACATTATGTTAAAATTATGTTTTTCCAAAATTATGGCGCTTGGCGCTTGTTAAACCTCTAACAAAAAGACCTGGCCCTTCCGATCCTGCTGATTATCAGCCCATTAGTCTGCTCTGTGTACTCACCAAAATTTTGGAGCGGCTTGTTTATGATCAAGTAATTGAATTCATGAAAACTAATAATCTTTATGACGAGTTTCAATCAGGTTTCAGGCAAGGATACAGCACAACAACAGCCCTTTTAAAAATTACAGATGACATTAGGTATGCAATGGACCGGAAGGAAGTCACGTTTCTGACACTATTTGACTATAGCAAAGCTTTTGATTCGGTTATACACAACATTTTGATTAGCAAACTCAAAAGTTTAAATTTCTCACCACCTTCCTTGAGATGGTTTAAGGCATTCCTTAGCAAAAGACAACAGTGTGTTCTTGGGCCGAATAACTCCCGTTCAGGCTGGTTAGAAGTACAAAGAGGGGTCCCGCAGGGATCTGTTTTGGGACCACTGCTTTTTTCTCTACATATACATGACATTTCTTCAAATTTTAATAATTGCAGCTACCATCTCTATGCAGACGATCTTCAGATGTATAAACACTGTGATGTTCCCAATATAGAGGAATGCGTAAGCCTTATAAACAAAGATATTATTTCACTGACTGTTTGGTCAGCTCGTCATGGTCTCAAGATTAATGAAGGGAAAACGCAGGCAATTATAATCGGCTACCCACGTTTATTAAAGAATATTGATTTTCGATCTGTGCCTAATATAAAGGTTAATAATATTAACTTAGAATTTAAGGATGAAGTCAAAAATCTTGGTATTTTATTCAATAGAACGCTTACTTGGTCAAACCATGTGGACAATGTCTGCAACAAGGTCTTTTTCTCGCTAAGACAGTTGAGACGCTACAAAATGCTGATTCCCACTAAGGTAAGAGCTCTGCTTGTCGAGTCACTTCTTTTTCCTATATTTGATTATGGTTGTGTCGTTTACAGTGACTTGAAGGCAGAGGTAGCATTAAGGCTCCAGCGGGCACAAAATGCATGTATCCGGTTTATTTTCTCCATAGGTTTTGGTCAACATGTTACTCCTTTTTATAACCAATTGAAATGGCTTAAGCTTTGTTATCGAAGAGATCTTGCTTTGTTGACTGTATTATATAAGTATTTTAAAACTAATTCTCCGTGTTATTTTTCTACATTTTTTAATTTTATGTCTGATATACATAGTGTCAATACACGTTCGGCTTCTAGAATTCTCCAAATTCCCCTCCACCGTACATCCATCTTCAAAAAATCCTTTGCAGTTTCAGGTTGCAGATTGTGGAATTCAGTTGTTGCCCGGGTAAGGGAGGGTTCAGGTCTATCGGAGTTTAGATTGAATGTTAGGGGGCAGTTTTTGGCCAGGCAACGAGAGAGTGTGTGATTTCCTGGTAATACAGTACTTTCTTTTTTCTTTTTTATGTTTGATTTACTCCAATTAATTTTATGTAATATGAATATTTTCACGTTGTATAAAATAATTTCTTTATTACTGGTCTTTTACGTTCATCGAGGCACTGAAGTTTGTGGTTGTTTTTAGGTTTGTAATTTAAATTTAAAGTTTTTCTTTGTTATTAAAAATTAAAGTTATTTCATTAAAAATTTGCGTAGTTTTATAGATATGTATTGTATGTAAAGTATGTATAGTATCTATTGTGTGTGTATGTATGGATGTAGGCATGTGTATGTATGTGTGTATTTCGCGGATATTTTATTTATGATTTACCTATTTTATTTGTAGCATGAGTCATGTTAGTTTATATTATTCTTTATATTTATAATTTTGTTATATTTATAATTTTGTTATTATTGACTTTATTATAATTTTGTTATAAATTTTGTAATTATTTATGTATTTTGTTGATGGGTTCAGTAGAAGGGGCTTCATAGCCTCGACTGCGCCCAAATAAAGACGATAAACAAACAAACATTATATCATTTTAATCTGCATTTCTTAACAAAATTAATTATCCATTGTTGTTTTATTGAAAATTGGTATAAATACTCTCGACCAGTATATTTAAGAGTTTTGTTGATCTTCAGTATTCCATACTAAATAAGTCATTATCGAAAATATTATAAATCTAGTATTTACATACAATACTAGTGTACACGTTATTGTCTAGTGTACTTTATGTATTGCAGTTCATTTGATGTGTTTCGTTTAAAATTATTTGGACTAGTTTTCAAGGTACAGTCATACGAATACAATTATAAAAAATAGTAGGCCTGTGGAGTGTGACCCTTGTGGTGAGGTTTTGCTCACAATACTCGGGTGACTCGAGAGCCCTTCCCCCCAACCCTTTAGTTCTCGGTATTTAACTAGCGTATGGTTTTCCTATGTCAGTTACCATACTGTACAAATGTAATTAAATAAACTTATCGTTAACAAAAACAAAAAAATGCCTGTGATAGCGAATAAAATAAATAAATAGGGACTAAAAAGATACGTAAAAAAATATGTACAGTAAATAATAGAATACATTATATCCATCTATACAAAGATCTAAATCCAGCTGTCTAATCCATGAAAGCATCAATTCATCAAGCTCGTGTTGACGAGCTAGTCCCCCTGATATAGCACGTAAAGGGCAATCATTGACTATGTGACTCATTGTTTGCGTATCAGTCCCGCACTCGCAATATCGGTCCGGGACCTGGCCCCATTTATATTTCCAGGAGTTGTTCCTACTTTATGGAACGATATTTGAATTAATGATAGAAAGGTATTGGCCACAGAACTAGTTACTGTTTACACCCGAAGTTGTACTTTCCGAATGCAGCAATTGACCGAAGATGCCTGAAGGCACCACTCCCCCACCCTATTTCCTAATATACCTTATCATTCATTCACCTACAATAATATGAGTTGTTTAATCACAAAACTTCTTTAGTAAAACCTCTCTTAACTGAAAACCTTTTAGCAGAAGTAGTGTTTGACCGAAACGAACAAAAGTTCAACCACGAAGTACTATTTTTGAAATTATGCTTCCCAGTGAGTTGTTTGGAACTGGTCTAGCTAAAAGTAGAAAGTGACATGTAGTGGGGTGGAACGAGTGACGTGTGGGTGTAATGACCATGATGGTTCGCACCTACCTCCCTTTCCACAATGTTATGCTGTGAAATCACATTAGTTTTGTTTCAGAAACTTTGGTTACCACTTATCCTTATTGGATGAGCAAGCGAAATCCTGTAAATTAAGGGATAAAAAAGAAAAATGTTCGTTTGTGTGTGTCTGTCAGTATATATAACCCCTCTAACGATCGAACACCTGGACCCTGGATAGGTTTTAATTAAATTTGGGTTTTTGGACGCAAATCCTCGGTTGAGTTTGTTAACGGCCAAAATCGGTCAAGCCATTTAAAAATGGCAGCCATTTTAAACATTCAAAGGACGATATTTCTTGAACGGCTAAATATTTTGAGAAACAAATCAAAAGCTGTAAGAAATTACACGATCTTCATATTTTTAGTATTTTAATTGACCAATAATAACAAAGCGGTGGCCAATCAAAGAGTTCCATAATGCCATGTTTTATGGGCGTAATTGACCAATAATAACAAAACGGTGGCCAATCAAAGAGTTCCGTAATGCATGTCTTATGGGCGAAGTTGACCAGCAAGCAATCATTGCTGTCTACTACAATGTTTTCAAAGGAAAACCAACTTTCTTAGAACACGGTTTTTTCTTGATTCTTATTGTTTGAGCGAGCTGGTGGCTCAGTTGGTTAGGTCGTCACTTCCGGATCTGTGTCGTGCAGAACGTCCCAGGTTCGAGCCCCGGCCAGACCCTTGACTTTTTGTCAGTATTTTTTACCTTGTACTATACCCCAGTTCGCTCTCTTATTCTGTCGAAATTTAAATCTCCTCACAGATCCTATCTCCTATTCTTTTCTTAATCTGCCTATCACCCATGGAGATAGGCAGATTAAGAAAAGAATAGGCTAGCCACCTAACAAAAATGTCTGTAGAAGGTTTATAGCTCCAAAAAGAGTTTTTTAATCAATCATGACCCTTAAATCATTATTTTTTTTACAATTATTTTCTATCTGATCTAAACTCCCCCCCCTCCCCGAAATCTTGAAAACAATTAAAATACTGATAATTTGTTAAGCACTGCAGACGGTCTGTCGTTCTCGGAACCACTGCGCCGGGTGGATGGGCAGATAAGATTCTGCCGCCGCGTGCAGTAAACGTAAAATTTTTTTTTAATTCTGGGAGAGGACCATCGGACCTCCCGCTTTCCTAAGCTAACCCCCCAGACGTGTACCCGCCCCTCCACATATAACTCCTGGCTACAGCTTTAGTAAGGCCTGTGCAAATTCTACCATTTTTTCCAATAATATGGCGCATAATCATATCTGCAGACTGCAGTGCAGTTTTTGGTTTTTAATTAAGCTAGGATATCTGGATACCTGAGTCTTATTTTATTTTAAAAAAAGTTTCAACGTTTTTTCCAATACGTATTTTCATGAATTAGCAGGGCATTTTATTAGTGTGTTGGGCTGTAAAATTCCTGTCCCGACTTTTACCTAGGCTTATTCTGCACGAGAGTCTATCCAATACTATATTAACTCGACTGTTTCACATTTTGGCTGTAATATGTGTGTGTGTAGCTTTGTTTGTGTGAAACGTTGAGGCCATAGCCCATAGGGGATGTGAACATTATTGATATTTGCGGCAAACATTCATATATACCTTTATGAGAAGCAAGGTTCGTTAAAACTCCCAATAAACTGCACAGAAAGTAAATTTCACTAACTTTGGTAGTGTAAAATAAGATCAAGATCCACTCCTGTGGACCTTAATTAAATAAACGGCTACTATGATATGGAAAATAAATTTGAAACTCCTCATCTTACGTTTTATAAACTATTTGTGTGAGATAAAAAAAGGTCAAATAAATTTTCCCGAAAATACATAGCAAACATGCAGTTTATGTTTATATAGCTACACAGACACGCGGAGAAAAAGACGAAGGACAATTCGAAAGAAAGAAACAGAAACCATCGTTTAGTCAATAAAAATGCAATATAAAAACAACCTAAGAGGCTGGGTATTACAAAATAAGAAAATAATCAGAAGTTGGAGCAAATGTGAGAAAGAGCCTCGAGCCACATCCGCTCAAAACAGGATGCAGTGTGTGATTGCAGCGTTGCCAGACCTCGGCCGCCAGATTCGCGCAGAAATTTCTAAAGTGAATATTCACTTCTGTACCGTCGCGATGTTAGCTCTCCAAGGCATATCTTTTTGGAACTAAAAATATACACTAGGGTAACATTTAACTGCCAATACAAGTAAATTTTATTCGTCATTTCTCATCATTTTAAGACAGAAAAACAGGGTCTGCAATTTGGCGGCCAAATATGGCATCCATTTAGAACCAACTGCCAAATCGAATGCAAATCGTGTCATATAAGTGGTATCTAATCTTTACTAATATATCAATGAAAAATCTATGGCTTCTAGTTGTAAAAGGAATTCTGATATTTATAAATAATTTGACTGCAATTACTATAGCAATAAAATAACAAATACATTATTAAGTTGTGACTTATTGCTGATTTTGAACAACACCCGAGATAAATGTTCTTTTGGTTTTTGAGTTTAAACAAATAAACACTGAATTGATTCTAAACCTTAGTGAAACATTTTGAAAACAGTTTAAAAAGATTTCTTTTTACATTTTTTAACTTCATCTTGAAAAAAATCTATAAACTAATAATAATCCGAGTAGTTAACTCTATAGGTTTTTTTAAATATTTTGCTTGCACTTGTGAGCGGAGTAAGTAGAGGATTGGTGTGCGAACATACAGGAGTCTCCACTAGTGAGAATATATTACAATAATAATATCATTATCAAATATGTTTAAAAAATAAATTGCTTAAACACAATTTCAACAGTTATTAGCCGAGGCCTACTTGTTATTAGCCTAGGAGGATATATAAACGTGTTGCACATTATTAAAACAATTTGAGATCATTGCACTGACATTTTATGCATGTTTAATTCCAAATTAAAATATTATCTTTTCAAATGAGTCTGCGACCAATAGGCTGCTGTTTTTGTTAAATTTTATTCTCTAGGTCACATGTCGGCAATTTGGTAATCTTAATTGTTTATAGATTCTTGATTTTTAACAGTGCCTTGCCTTGTTTGTTGAACAGCAGTTTTTATAGTCTTACATAGGACTCTGGAGAATTTATGATCAAAAGTAGGGAGACTTAAACAACTAGGCCTAACATCATTCCACTCTACTGTAGATTGTGTCATTCATCTTATTTTGTAAAAATACATAAACATCCGTAAAGATGTTATCAAAAACTCTGGCTTAAAAAAAATTCATTAAAATTTAACTTTTAGATTAAACATTGTTTTGTAAAGTCAAATTAGATGTTTTAACACTTGTAAGGAGTATATTATACAGTCATAGATCATGAATAATAAATAGATCTTGCATTCATAAGGGGGCTGTGTGCCGGAAAAAAGGTTGTAGAGAAAATAGTACATGATCGCGCCACGAGGTAGCGCTAGGGAGAAAGCATTGGTGTTTCAAACAGCTTCCTTCGTTTCCCCAATAGATAGCGCCAAAAAAGTCGAATTTCCAGTGGAACAAAATATTGCATTGGATCGGAGTTCTATTAGGTTACCAAATACAATGATACAGTACAGCAAATTGCACTAATCATTAATGACGTTTTAGTACTTCATGTACAAATAGTACAAAAGGAGTAGTGACACTGGATCGTCATTTGTAGTATTTTTCTAGCCTTACCACTTACATTCATTTAAAGGCACTTTATATGAAATACCGTAGTTTTTATACGAGGTTAGTGAAGTGAATGATAGTTGATTTGTTGTTATGGAATAGCAGAAGTTGACTCAGACTGGTTACACAGTTTTCTTGTCTTGAGTTATTATAGACGCGTCTCCGGAACATATCCCACATATATGCCTTACAGGATTTAGATTGTTGGTCTGGTCAAAGTAAATTATTAACAGTTTCACAATTTCATTTAACCAATTTACAACCAGAAGAGCAGTGTTTTAGAATGTGTTACATTGCATGAATACGGAGCCTGAAACTCCGAAAATAGGAGCACTAAAATTCTAAGAATTTTCTCTTATGTAAGTTTGAGCATCCTTATTTGCTGTTGAAAAAGCACAAAATGGTCAATAGAAAAAAACCTTTTAGAACATGTTATTGTGTAAACTTTTTTGTTTCTTTTGATGTCTGCAAAGTTCTTGAAGTTTGTCCAGAGCATTATGTGAACACCGTAAAAAACTAAGTAATCATTGAAAGAAGAGATAGTGCCAGTTATAACACTCTTGGAAGAACTGCAATTAATACTTGAATAGAATAGAATCGACTTTATTTGGGCGCAGTCGAGGCTATGGAGCCCCTTCTACTGATCCTATTAAATAAATAGGTTCATAAATTGTAGTTGAGTTATGTACAAAACTCTCTAGCTTATGATAAATAATACCAATACATACATATTAACTTTAATTACCTTAACTTTAATCCTTGATTTGATGTCGGCTAGTTATTGTATTTTCTTATCACATGACGCGTTTCGACTCTTATTCAGTCATTTTCAAATGTAGGCTACACACAAATACACTTCACAAACATTTAAATAGCACAAATTAAAACACATTTAAAATGTATACAAATACAGGCGACGCACGTTATCGGGGACCGTTCTCGAATGTGTTTGATTGTCAACTGAAGTAATGCCGGTCAGCAGACAATGGTCTCTGGTATTGGGGAGGGGTTATTGTTTAAGTTTGTACATCGTGAAGCACTAGAACTGCTTCCGTGCTATTAATCAAATCGAAGATGGTGAGCAAATGAAAAAGCAACTTATTATTAAGTAGATTGTCTGGATTTTGTTTTTGCATTTTATATATATGGAACTCTCCTCTATCGCGTTCATTAATGGACCTTTATTGCAGTGATGTAATATTTTCAAGTTTTTGTCAATGTCTGTGTAATTATGGTTGGTGTCAATTAAATGCTCTGTGAACTGGGAAACTATTTTCTTGGTGGTAGAATGTTTGGAAGAGCGAATATGTTCTTTAAAGCGGGTTTTAATTGTGAGTCCAGTTTAGCCTATATAAGTTTTATCTTCAAATGATAACTGGTACACACCACTGTTGTTAAATTGGTCAGGATCTCTTGCTCTTTTTTGTTTTAAAAAAACTTTCTTTAGGCTATTGGAAGTTCTATAAACTAAGTGGTATCCTTTTATGCGGAAAATGTTGTGTGCTGTGTGTTCCAGGGCTTTATTGAAGTCGACGGCAATAAATTTGGGTTAGGGTTGAGTGGCTTTGTTAACTTTTTTTCTTCTAGTTTGTTTTTTAATTATTTTGTAAATAATTGAGGTTTTGTAACCATTCGAGGCAGCTATGTATTTTATGGTGTTAATTTCTTCTTTAAAATCTTCTGATTTCATGGGAATGCTCAGCAATCTACGAACGAAGCTATTGTAGGCGGCTAATTTATGCGACATTTGCTGGTCTAAAGAAGTGTGAATTGTATGGTTAGTCTGGGTGGGTTTTCTATATATTTTAAATGCATGTTTCCGTTTTGATTTTGTGGTGGTGAGGTCCAAGACGTCTGGTCTGTCGTGGATTGCCGTTGTATAAACAAATGACATCATCCACATACCTAAAATAATAAATTATTCTTTTGTGGTACTTGTTGTTTTCATTCATGATGCATGTAGTCTCAACATGATTTAAAAATATTTCGGCCATAATACTGGACAACGGTAAACCCATAGCCAATCACTGTCTTTGAATGTAAAATCTGTCGTCAAACGTGAAGTACTTTTGCGCTCAGCACACATTCAATAAGTTGATTAATTCATCTATTGATTCATTATTCAACTTCTTATGCAAGCGCAAGTTTCTCTCCAGTATTGAAACTTTTTCGCTGATTGGAACGTTAGTTTATAGGTTCGTTATATCAAAGGAAATCAATGTTGTTCGATCCGGGATGGATATGTTGTTTAGTTTGTTTATAAGGTCTAAGTTGTTCCTGACACTAAATGTAGTATCAAAAATGAAATATTTCCTTATTACTTTGTCCAGAGTTTTCGATATTCTGTAAGATACATAAATGAAATTCACAAGGAGTCTTATAGGGTAACCTACTTTGTGTATTTTGGATAAATTTTTGAGGTGTAGAATAGCTAGTTTAATAATTTTGTTGAAAATTTTTTTGTGGTTTTAGTAATAAGTGGTTGCTTACGTTCATTCGCTGACTTGATATTTTCATTAAATGATTTAGTGGGGTCCTCATTTATTTCATCAATATTATTGTTATTTATGAAATGTAACGTCTTGTCACCATAATCTTTGATGTGCATAATTATCAGAGCATTTCCTTTTGTAACTAAAGCATTGTTTGTGTCAATTTATTCTGAATATTCTTAGCGTTAAAATAATCAGATTTGAAAGTAAATGGTTTATTTAAAACAGTAGTACGTGCTTTTTCGCTAATTAAACATCGTGTGACGTTCTGTCCTTTCGTAGGTAAACATTGCATCGTAGCCTCCAGATAGAGGAGTTCCATATATATAAAATGCAAAAACAAAATCCTGACAATCTACTTAATAATAAGTTGCTTTTTCATTCCCACAACATCTTTGATTTGATTAATAGCACGGAAGCAGTTCCAGCGCTTCACGATGTACAAAGTTAAACAATATTCCCTCCCCAATACTAGAGACCATTATCTGCTGATCGGCATTACTTCAGTTGACGATCAAACACATTCGAGAATGGTCTCCGATAACGTGCGTCGCCCGTATTTGTATAAATTTTAATGTGTTGTAATTTGTGCTATTTAAATGTTTTGTGAAATGTATTTGTGTGTACATTTGAAAATGACTGAATAAAGAGTCGAAACGTGTCATGTGATAAGGAAATACAATAACTACATCAAATCAAGGATTGTTCGACAGAATTGCCATAAGGTAATTAAAGTTAATAAATATTTAACAATCCAGTAAGGCTACAAGAATTAAAAATTGCAATACATATAGGTGAAGGGTTATAATTGAATGAATGTTGCAAAATAAGCTGTTTTTAGAGTATACAGGCTGCAAATCCTTGATAACGTGTAAGAAACTCTTCCGGCAACATAATGTGAAGATCCCAACTAATTCATTGTCAACAACCATTCCAAAAACTGTATAAATTTTACCCAAATTATACCTACTGTAGTTATTGTTTTAATTTGATTATTACAACTTCTACTGAACACTCACAAATACTTTATGTAATCTCAATCATGTATACGTTTAGTGTTACTATCTGAAACAGGAGTACAAAAGGGCTGTATACAAAAATATAAATATACGAAAATCTATCATTGAAAACACAGCAGTTATTTTTTCTTGTGCCTACCTCTATCTTTAATGTAGCCTAATTTATTTTCTTTGTTATCTCTTATTAATTAACTTTATTTATTGTACAAGTAACCATTTTGTTAATTCTATAAAAAAAATTTATAACATGGATCTTACTTATCGCCTCATTTCATCTTACTTATAAGCAGAGTAGGCTTATTTTAAAATAGAATAGCTTACATTGTGTTCACATTAACAGTTGGAGTAGAGTTGTGATGATGAGTCATCCATCTGTAATCTTCTTGGAAATATAAAAAATGTTCAAGAATGAGTAACACCAATTGTAATATAGATTACATTATTACATTCAATTAATTCTATGTTTAGGGAGCAATTAATTTGAAAAGTAATGATTTTGTACTAGGTTTAAATTATTTTTATTATTGCATAAGTTTTATTTACTTTCTTGAATTTATCATTACATAATTTTTAGGAAATTAATAAGAAAATTATCATTATGAATGTCAGCCTAACACTATACTGATTTTCATATGAAATCTTCCTTAAGATGATTCAGAATGGAACTTATAATATTTTCTATGTTTAATTTATGTTTAATGTTTAATTTATTTAAGTTGTTTCAGGGCTAAGTAACATCGTCAAAATAAAAAATAAGTTTGTCAAAGATAAAATTTTAACACAAAACTTGTGGGACTTTTATATTTTATGCAAAAAATAATAATAATAAACAATAGTTGAACTATTCATTTTGAACCTTGACTGTTATTTATTTTGATTTTTTTACTACAAAAAGTTAAAACAAAATATACAGTATCTCTAGTCCAACCTCAGCTGATTCGATGCTCTGGTTGGTCCGACCCTAGCACCAAAGAGGCGTGCCTATGTCTAGGGTTCCTCTTCCAATTACATGATGCACTAACTTGTTTATATACATAGACGGCAATTGACATGCCATTGTTTACTAGTCAGTTGTTTTGCTACCTCTGTGAACCGGCATCTAGTGCATGATTGTGTTTGTAACATTATGACAGGAGTAAAACGTAAAGACGTTTTTCTTCTTAAGAAACTTTATAAGGTAGCCCTAAAAATAAACTTTACTGGAAAACTGTAGTGAATCCACATTTTTGGAAAACTGTTTTCAATCATAAGATATACTGTACTCAGAAGGCAAATTCTTTCGCGGGTCACTTTAAACATTGTATAATTTATTCTTGTCTTGTTAATAGTTGCTTTCAAGATATTTAGTCAAGTAAATTGAAAGTACTAAATGTTTATATGTTGTTGTTTATTTTTTTGTGAAAGTTAAACAGCACTTTCGCTAGAAATGAAAGCGAACAACATCATAAAACACAATCAGTGCATATATTTATGTATTCCAAGTGTTTTTATTATTACTTTTACTTAACGCACAAGTTTATCAGAGATGCATAAGCATTTGTCGTTCAGATGATGTGGGTTTTAGGAATTAATTTTTGTTGTGATCCACTGTTCTGAGAAGTATTCCTGACAGTATTGTTGTTGTCTTTGAGATGTAGACATGTATCCTATCTCTTTGGCGAAAGCTTATGAATAGTGACAGTGTGTGATTTTATTAGTAGCTTAGTGGACAAAACCTTATCAATAGTGAGGCTGCTAGTTTAGGTTATAACAATGAGAACATTTTGTACAAGGCAAGCCCAAAGAAAATAGTTAATTTGCTTTCCGCAACTCATGAAAGGGGTATGTTTGATGAAAAAACATGAAAACAGACATTATAATGTTTATAATGCTACCAAAGATATAGTGAATGCATGTGGTGAAATGTCAAACAACAAGAGTTGCAGCCGCAAAACTTAAAGATGGCCCCTAAGCTTCTTCTATGGCATGATTAACAGTGCCTTAGTGAACTATTTTTTGTCATTACATTCATAATACAAACAAAGAACAATGCCCCTCAGTAGTTTGCAAACATGATACGTAAATCGCTCATCAAATTATGGTTACAAGAAATACTTAGAATTACAACTTTACAGAGAAACGTAAAAATGAAAATAGATGATACCTTTGATGAAAATACTCCAGATGTTGATGAAAAAAACTCCACAAAGGAAGATATGTGCCTAGTGCCCTTCAAAAAAGAGAACATGATATAAATGTTACAAGTGCCAGTGATTCATGTACCTTGAGCATCAGACAAAGGTGTGCATACACTGTACTTAAAATATTTTTTTTAACAAAAAAGAGGGATCACAATATCTCATTATATTTTAATACTTGACGATGTAATAATAAAATGTTTTTGAAATTTTTTGTGTGGCTTACGAATAGTGTTTGAAAAAATAATCTTATGAATCTACGGTTAAACTTATCAGTTTATAATTCCCCTGGTTTATAATTCCCGGCAATGAAAAATATTCTTCGTCCAGATCTGAAATTTGGTTTTTTACATTTAGCACATCATATGCTATCATTTAGCCCATGTTGTTAAGACGAATCTGTTGTCTTATTATTTGTCAATGGGAAGGAACTTCAACAACAAATACAAATTTTCACGTGTGCTTTAATTTTACCTGGTTTCGTTAAATAGCAATTCCCATTTTTAATTACTTTAAAAAAATTTAAAAGTCACAGATAATTCCAAAATCAAAAATAGGAGAGTAGACTTGCAGTTTTTTTGACATTATTGATTTTAGTTGCAACTGATACAGTTTTATCAACAGTTCCATTAATATATGTTGTAAGTTAATAAGTATGAATATTGATTAATACTATCTTTGATAAAAATACAAGGCTGCAAAATAAAAACAAAGAAAGTTCTGTCTTTACAGTTAAAGGTTTGTATTGGAATTGCTCCAACCCGATTCTATAATGTCAGGGGCAGCTGAAACCTTATCTAGTGTTCTTTAACAGTGTATAATATAAACTTTTATTTTTACCTACTGTACTTATAAATTAAATAAATAACTTGATATACTGCATATATAGGCTACTAAAAATGTAATATTGTAAAAATGCATATGTAAAAATGTGATTAGAAGGAGGTGCAAATCATGTTACTAAAATACTACATTCTACATCTCTTTTCCTCAATTTAATGATTTTCTAGAAAAGCTTGGGATGAGTTGCTTATTTTTAATATTATAATGTCAAGTTGTAGGCCTACTTATAACCTGTATTAAAACTATACATGGTGTTCAACAATGCTCACTAATAATTCACCTACATGTTTATTGCATCATTTAAAATAAAGAAGTTCCAATAATCATAGCGCCTAATAAAATGCTCCGTTTTCCTTCAAGCGGACATTTTGTTTTACTAAATAATATTTATCTTGAGACGGGTTTAACCGATTGATTTCAAACTTGACACAGCCCTTAATTACATCAAGTATTTTAAGGTTAATGTAAAATAATCAGAATAACTCAAGACACTCAATTTTTATAAGAAGAGTAAATTTTTGTTGCCGGTTTAGTTTCCTATCGAATGGTATAACAAGAAATATTTTCAGGCAAAGTAAAACAGCGTACAACTTAATTAATTGGTCATGCAAATTAATTATTGCCCACACTTTGTTGCATGGATGTTGAGCCCATCAAATTAATGGATGTGGTTTTACAGTTACAATTTGTTTGATACTTTTAATAGTTATACTATTTAATGGGAAACATGTTACAAAAATTTACTCTTGACGTTTTTAAGTGGTCGCCATTTTGAAATGGATTATTGTATTAAGCTGGTTATTTTACATTAACCAGGTCTTAACGTAATTACGGGCTGTGTCAAGTTTGAAATCAATCTGTTAAACTGTCGTAAAGATAAAAATTATGTACTAAAAAACAAAACAGCGGCTAGACGGAAAACAGATCATTTTAGGAGCTATGATTATTGGTAGATGATGCAATAAACACGTAGGTGAATATTAGTCCTAATTTTTAAACATCCTGACAGTATAGAATTCTGACATTTGAAGATTTCATTATATAATTATACACGCAGAAATGAAAGTATGATTATGACGTTCTGATGAAAGTATGTCCTAAATAGCTTATGTTTAAATATGCCCATCCTCTTGTGTTTTTAATAAAAAAATCATATCTTTTTAGAAGAAAATTTCATTTAGTTGAAAATTTGCATTAAAGACCCAGTTTGGGAAAAATATTCAACAGGTTCACTGTACTCGTTTCAAAATGGCGGCTATTTAAACTGTAACATCAAATATCTTGAAAAAAATTAAAGAAATTTTTTTTTGTAGGTCTAAAAATAACATAGTTATATACAAAAAACTGGAAAGTGTTATGCTAATCCTTGAGATTTGCATATTTGTGGTAACCAAGTTACTACTAATGGAATTATGTCCACCATGGGAGATATATATAGCAAGTTGAAAGTGAATGCTAAAGATGTTAGTTTACTCAATTGTGTTATATGGGGCACTAATTTATTATGAAGTTCTCAAGATAAAGAAGTATAAAATCACGCTAGAAAAGCTGCAAAGAAAGATGACCCTTAGAATACATACAGTACGGCACCAACAAATGCTGTAATGATAATAGCAGGTACGCCTCGTATTGACTTCTTGTTGAAGAAAGGATTGCACTTCAAGCAAAGGAAGGATTAGATCGTCAACACATAACATGGTTCAAGTGGGAGGCCATATGGACAGAGCAAACCAAATCAGGATGCTGGACAAAGAAACTAATTCCAGATCTGAGGAACAGGGTGAGAAGAATGCACGGCGAAGTAGGAAACTGTCTTACACAAGCTGAAATTGGGCAAGAGTGCTTCAAGCTCTTTACCCACAGGTTTAAACTTAGGGACAATCCAGATTTTTGATAATGTGGCGATGATGATAAAGCAGAGCACATTTTGTTTGTTCGAGATAACAGGCAAGTGAGGGCTGCAATGGATGCTTCAATATTTTTCAATAATATGTTGAAAACGTCATGGCACACAAGGATAAAGACGAAAGAGAATAAAGAACAGCCTCCTTCTTAAAGTAATGTATGCGGTTCCAAGACGCATATACCTGAAAAAAAAAGGTTAGGGTTTTTGTGGATAATCTGGATGGACCAATAGTCCCACATTCCATAAAGAATTTCCCCCTCAAAAACAACAACAAAATAGTCACTATTAATTAGAAATTATCTTTCTTAGTTGTCACATGACTTCTAGTCGTAGTTGTTTAATACAACATATTTCAGAGCCGTAACTCCCATCATCAGATCGTAATCACTCAGAAGAGATCGTCACACATGGAATTAAAACGCTCGTGCCACTGGGATTAAGTTCGGAGCGTGACATGCAGGGAATAGGACCTTCCAAAATAGTGTGTTTCTTTTAATGTGCAACGATCTCTTCTGAATGATTACAATCAGAAATTATTGCCATTACAGCATTTGTTGGTGCTGTTCCATAGTCCTACGCACTATATACTCCAAGGGTCATCTTTCTTTATAGCTTTTCTAACATATTTTTTATCTTGAGAATTTCATGCCAAATTGGTGCCCCATATAGCACAATTGAGTACACTTTGCAACTGCCTCTCCCTTTTTCTAGAACCTCCTATGTTTGGCATAATTCTTGCAAAGTTCTTAATTACCATTTCTGCTTTAAACAGATTTGCCAACATAATCCACCATTCTCATATTACAATCAGAATATTCTCAAAAGATATTACTACTAGTCTCGAGTCTTTTGAAGATAGTCTCGGTCTTGTTTACCAGGTTCAAGTATTAGTCTTGACTCTCGTTTCTTTTTCATGCACAGTGTTGTATCGTGCACATCACTACATTTTGATGATTTTATCCAGCTTTAATGGTTTAAAAATTTTAATACATTATCATTTTATATCATAGTATTATGACCAAACTAGGGGCTCTGCCCCTGGACGCTTTGAATCCCAACCCCACCTCAGATGGCTGCTTCGCTTCGCTCGCAGTTGGAAAATTCGCTAAAGAATTTTGTTAATCTTTGGCTTGTTTGTACATAGGTTTGTAAAATTATGAAACCAGGCTTAAATATATTAACAGTAATTACAAGATTAATTATAACCTCAAATACATGCTTTAGAAACGTGAGAGGCTTTCATTACGATTTTAGTTCTAGTTCTACTATCTTCTGTCAACTAAAGTTTTGAAACCAGGCCTAAATATAGTAAAAATTATTGCAGGATTAACATAACCTCAATACTATGTTTCAGAAATGAGCCATGCCTATATTACAAACTTGACTATTAGAATTTATCCACCTTTGCCAAGTTTACCTTTTTTTTGACAAAATAAATTATTGTTAAATTAGGCCCAATTTATTCTAAATTCCAACGTGCTAAAACAGTATAAATTAGCTTGTTTTTTTAACTGCAATTAAAAACTATCCAATGAACAGCTGATAAAACAGTCTTAATTGGCTTGTTTATAAACAGCTGTTTCGATAACTTTATTTACTATTTCGTTGTTATTTTGTAACCAACATGGCAACCCATAAGACCCAATGTTAAAATTTTTGAACTTTTAAATTAGATTTTGTCAAAAAATTGCGTTTTTACACGAAATACAATTATATGGGTGTACTTAAAAATCAAAACTACACCTAAATACAAAATTTCTTTGAATTCTTTAGAGCCGTTTTCGAGATCCGCGTCAGATACAAAGATACAAAGATCCAAGAATTGCTCATTGAAAGTAATAGGATGTAAAAATGTGTATTAAGATGAGCTATGAATTTTACATGTCATCCTTTTAATAACAAAGTTGTTAAAATATGAATCTTTAATTAATTACCATTTACAAAGCCTAACCTAACTCAATTAATTTAAGGGTACCACTGGATACTGAATTCATTACATAACTTCACAAGTGTTTAATAATACAAAGGTAAAACCACTGTACAACAATACGTAATGATAGAACATTACATAATTCAATAAATTATTCCCTACAAGCAAGTACGAAATAATTTAATAAATTATTCCCTACAAACATGTACTAAATTTACTACTGTTTTAAAGCAAAAAGTTGTTTTTAAGTAAATAGTAAAAGTAAAGAGTTGTGATAGTTTGCCAATTATTTAATTGTTGTGGCCATTTTGTTATGATAAGATTTACTAAACCTACTGATAAATAGCAGTTCTAGTTGTCACCAGTTATTTATTCAGTACTTAGTGTATTTATTTTTACTTTTGGATTCAATTATAAGCATTCTTGAACTATCTTTTTAGGCCTGAAAAATTTATTGACAACATTTTGTCACTGCTAACAAATTATTGTACAACATAATTTTAAGGCAAAAATCTAAGAGGTCATTATCATCTACAAATCATGGTAAGATGAAAATGTAGGAGAACTGATAAATTTTAAACTTACAATAAACACATACTTATGGGTTAAATAATTAAAATGCAAATTAAATTAATTACAGGACTGTAATGAATCCTGAAGCATAACAATAAATAAATATCTCATAACATAACCGTCCGAAAACTGCTGAAACAACAATACATCAATGAACTTCCGTGTATTCTTGGTATAATCTCAATTGTTTTTGTAAATATGTTGATATTTTTTCTCAAAACATCATATCTCACCTTTCCTGTGATTGTTTGCTTTTAAATATCTGAGTAGGAAAAACAGTTAGGAGTGCAAAAGTAAAAAAATTAAGGTCAGTTTTGGTTATACTAATTTGATTAGCAATGTAAACACAAGTGTTTTCTCGAAAGTAAACGAATATCACATCGTCTTCAAGTATTAGTTATGAGTTCGAACCGTTTATCTATTTAGTTTATCAGTTGTTTATGTGACGTTATGTTTGAGGAACCGGAGAGTTTGATATAACACTATTTAGACTTCAGTAGCTATTGCATTAATTATTGTCTTTAATAATTTTAAAATAAATTAATGATCACAATAAAAAAAATTTTCAATAATATGAAACATAATAAGTGTAAAAATTTCAAGATTCACCTAGTGTTTCATTGAATATTTTTAATTGTTTTGTAACTGTTTTATTTGCAACCGTTTGCATCTGCAGAATCTGTTGAATTATTTTCATGTCAAATCCCTGTTTCTAGAAGGGAGCTATTAAGGTTTGGGATAATTAAAAATTACTTTATAAAAAAAAAAACTTTCTGTCTTTTCAAGTATTTATGTGGTCAGTTAGGAATCCTAAAAACGGGAAAATGCACTACTGAAATTAAACATAAATTCAAGAATTTTATTTCTCAATTACAAACAAAGTGGGAAAAATTTCCCAGTCACTTTCCTAAAAAAAATTTGGAAAGTGAAATTGTGCTATAAGTCAGCATCAAATGACCGATACGTGGGAAACCACCAAGGTTCGTACGTAGGAGGTTGTCTCACTCCCGTAAGGCCTGTGTAACCAGCGGTAGGCGGAACCGTGACGTCACCGGGAGACCTCTCCGGCCTATATCGCTGACGTAACTTATATACTTTCTTTTGTCATTCTTTGCTTATGATAAATAAAATACCGTAGATAGAATGATTATATATTCTAATTTAACGTCTTAATCATGAATTACATCCTTAAATTTGTTGCGTAAAATTGTAAAAAGATTAATACAATGTATGCAGTGAACAAAATGACTCTATCATTCAGTTGCATTATTATAAATATTACTTTGACATACTGCAGACAAATCTGTAACCTCTGTTCAAGCCTTTATATACGATATCTAAAACACTCAAATTACTACCATAAAGATTACATGGATCGTTTTTGTTTAGTATTTTATTTAATTAATAAACTTTTAACTTAAAAATTAACCTTTTATTTATTATTTTATTTTAGAACAACATTGTAAACAAAGTACTCAGTTTTTAAACATCCAAACAGTTTTTAATGAAATATGGGCCTTTGCTCAATCTTTTGTTATCAATGTTAAATTGTTGTTTTGAAATAAATAATCTAGTAATAATATGAATGCAGATAACATGGGTTTATAAAATATGTTTTGGAAAACAAAACTCAATTTGTAAAGTTATAGTTTTTATTCATTAAATACATAAAAATGATGTAAAATACGAGCCTTTTGTGCTGTGAAACTTAAAAGCAATTATTGATAACTATGAATCTTCTTGTACTTTTTAGAAGTTTTTTAAACTTCATTGCTGTTTCTTCTTTTGTTACAAATATGTTCATTCAAAAACAAACCTTATAAAAGTTCTTTGTTTTAAAAAGGTTTGACTACAGCGAATGGAATTTCTTTTGTCAAATTTAAAATCACACCTGTTCCTTTAATTAAAGAAGACTTGCAAAGACTCAAATTCTGCATTTAAGTACTTTGATTGGTCTAAACATTCTGTGGAAGGCTTCGTTAAACCACCATTATGATAAATGACGTAGCCTAGAATTAGATGTACCACTTTGATTGTTGTTGTCAATTCTTGAGTTATATTGCAGATATAGATATTTAGATTTGTGTTTTTTTTTGCAACCCATCCTATAAAAACAGTAAATGCATGTTAAATACATGTTTAGTAATAGTAACTTTAAAATAGTTGTGGGGAAACGCTGTAAACACACGGATTAAATGAATTCGTTAATTATGTAGTGCTTGTTTGTTGATAGTAAAATATTTATTTAGTTACGAATTGCAATAATTTAAAAACAATTAATTATCTATTAAACTGCCACGGCCATTAAAAGACTGCTTCGCATAGACATGAATTATTGACATGTAGAATAAAGTGTAGTATTAATAAACATAAGATTATTTTCTACTCGAAACCATTTTTTCAATTTTTGTGGTGATAATTACAACAAATGTTTAAATTCGTCTAAGGGTCAAGGTATATTCTAAACTTTTTTTGTAAAATAACACATCAAAATAGCGCATGAGTACGGATACCTCAATGTGCATATTACTGTCACTGAGCAGACAAGTGGGAGGGGAGGTCCGCCGATTACGTGTTCCCTGCAGTGCGCGCCTTAGATGCGCACTCGTCTGAGACAACCTCCTATATACAAACCTTGGGAAACCACCACCTTTTCATGACGACTACTACACACTAATGTTATCCAAGGACGGACAGTTTCTTTTATCTCTCTTAATTTATTGCCATAAGTTGCAATTCATTCTGTACCAATCTTACAAAACGAATAAATAAAGAAACGGAGGCTATACTGGGCCACATAGATTGGTCATGTTCAAAGACTTACCTTTAAATTCAAAAATCACCAAAAGTAGAAATGTCTCAGCTGATCCTTTACAATTCATAAAATACCTTGAGGTTAAGTCAATAAACCAAAGAACTAGATACAATTTAGGTTTATTAACCAAAATTAAATGAAAAAAAAAAGATTTATACGCCCTTAATTTGATAAAAGAAAAATTAATTATACGCCCTTAAATTACAAAAAAAGAAAAGATCAGATTACAAAATACATATATAAATTTAAGTTGAATTTAAAATCCCTCCCCAAAATAAAAGTCAAAAACCCTCCCCTTTAGTAATGATTACAAAAATTCATACAAAATTAATTAGACAAGATTACAAAAATTTTAACATCTAGTACCATGGATTTGTTTAATAATTAATCTTTATGTCGTTGGCCAACTGTAAAGCTAAGTATAATTAAATAAATAAAAAATAAAGAAAATTGTGAGACGTCTCTCTATAAAAAAATATATATATAATTTCTAATATACAGAGCCCTTAGGGCTGAGGTCCGAAAAATGCTATAGCTGCTCCTCCCAAATTATTAAATATAAAAGACATATTTTAAGAATTATTCATTTGTTACACAAAATACAAGTACACAGCCTATTCAAAGTTTCTCATAAAGTTCACTGCAGATTTTTTTGAAAATTATTGGTTTTTGGTTCATAGCTATATTAACACAGAACACTGTCGCAGAAAAATACTTAATAAAGCTGCATGTTGGTGGTTGGCTTTAACAGCAGAACATATGTGGTTGTTGCAAATAATATCAGAACATGGTGTGATTCTTGTACCAGTGAAAACTGAATTAAAACAAAATAACATCTTTTTAGAATCAAAGTAGGCTTTAAAACCAAGCATAGTGAAAAGCTTTTAAGTTAAAAGTTTGCCTTTATAATTTTCTTTGATACAAAGGTGACAAGCAGGTATCTTTGAAACAAAGATGTTAATTGTTACTACAAGACTTAACCAAAGTTAACTTGTCAAGTTACTTTAATTGTTGCTACATGTCTGTAGACCAACAAATGTTCAAAAAATGTTTAAAATGTTCTTAGCTTATAAATCAAAATATCTCTGAGATATAATTATTTGAATTATAGTTCTTTTTAAAGGTCCATGATTGTTATAGGTTACACTGCTTTAATTTTATACAGAATAATATAAACTGTTCAAGCTAGGCTTTAGTAAAAAAAATAGGCTAGTTAGATGAGATTTAAAATTTAGACTGTACTGGAAGTTTTCTTTAAAAAGGAAAATTGAATTACACAAGATTTAGTTATACATTAGAGTTTGAAATATTATTTACAATATTAAATGTAAATCTAAATTGATAAAACTTACAAAGGGAACATGTCATAACCAAAATGAAAATTTAAAACATTTGACTTGGTGATATTGCTCTACATACCTGGTATTTAGAAGAAAAGGACTTAAAACAAAGGCATGTTAATTAGCCACGCACTGTCATTAAACTCGCGACTAAATTATTTAAGAAAATGTAACGACATAACTAGAACATAGCGGCGTCTAAGAGAGAGTTACTTCTGAGTAATGGCGACCTTTCTAGAAGCCTGCATGACAAGGTTAAATTCAACTCAAGTTACGAGATAAGAACAGCTGATCAGTTCACAGACACGGCCTTTACATTCTAACTGTTGGTTACTGTACGGAGTAGCCGCTTAGCGGTAGAAAGGGTAACTACGTGAAGAGGAGAGAGTCGGTAAGAACAGAACGTTGTAAAAATTTAAAAACGTCATAATTCTATCTCCCACTGTTTCCTCTTTTACTCTGGTTAAAAAGACAAACGGTTTACTCATTGAAACACTAGTTGCTTCCTCTGGTATCTGTTCAAAAGTTTTTACTTATTCATTTCATTTCATTTTTTATTGGCGCAAAACGTTCTACAATGTTTTACAAAGAACAGGTGCTTTGTCATTACAAATAACTTAATAAACTAACAACACAAGAGTCAACAAGCATAGATAGGTCTTCTTAAATAAAAATCACAACAACTATCTCAGATTTTCCCTTTCTAATGGGGCAAATATTATTAGGTCTAATTTATAGGATTTTCCATATATTCACTTACATTGTAATAAATTGTATCTAGTATTTTATATTTTATTTTCTCTTTAAAGGCACACAAGCTTAGAATTTTATAATGATTTGGTAATTTGTTATACAATATCATACAAGAATATTGCGGGCTTTTTTCAAACAATCGTAAGGAATGTTGTGACAATTTAAAATCTTTATTATTTCTAGTGTCGTATTTGTGGTTAAATTTAGTTTCATCCGGGAATTTATCTATAAACTTATGAGTCCAGATTAAAATCTCACATAAATATAGACCAGGAACAGTTAAAATACTTATGTTCTAAAAAGTGTTTTACATGATCTATTAAGCCTAGAATTGGTCATCTCCCTAATTATTCTTTTCTGGAGTCTAAAGACCTTATCAATATTTGCAGAGAAACCCCATAAAACAATGCCATATCTCAGTATGGACTCCACATAACTGTAGTACACAATTTTACACGTACTAAGTGAAACACTATCTTTCAAGTGTGAAAACATTTATTTTATTGATCTTAATTTATTTTGAATAATACCTACATGACACTTCCATTTTATATTTTCATCTATCATTACACCCACAAATTTATGAGACTCTACTATAGCCCAAGATTTACACAATTGATTGTTATGATTTTTAGCAGAGAAATGGATTTTTTTGTGTTTTCTCAACAATCAGTTTAAGTCCATTATGACTGAACCAACTGTTCATCTCTTTCATAGTATTTTCAAGTAATATTTTAAGTTCATCCATAGACTTACATTTAAGTATAGCAGTTGTATCATCTGCAAACAGGATAAGATCCTTATTAATTGCTTTAGGTAAATCATTTACATACAACAAAAAGAGAAACGGACCCAATACCGACCCCTGTGGTACCCCGAAAGTTATGTCTTTCCATTGAGAAATATATTTACTACCATTTTTGTGCACTATGGTTCTCTGTTTCCTGTTACAAAGATGTGACCTAATCAAGGAAAAAAAACTTCCCCTTATTCCATAATCATTCAACTTTGCCAATAATACAGTGTGATCAACACAATCAAAAGCCTTGGACAAATCACAGAACATACCTGCAGTAGTCCATGACAGGGGTGCCCACAGCATGGTTTGATGGGGGGAATCAGAATTTTTGGGGGGGGGGGGGGATTAATTTTGGGGGGTTTTTTGGTGGGTGGGGGGGGGGAATTTTCATATGTTCCTGATTAAAATCAATATAAAATATGAAGATTTGACGATTTCCCCTAAGAAATTAGGAGATAAACTGTTGTTTCTATGTGTTAAAAATCTCCAATTATTCGTGTGAAAGTGCCGTATTATTGACAGCCAGGCAATTCGACTACTACTGCATGTAGGCCTAGTGCAGTGTAGAGACGAGCCTATAGAGGGTGCCGCGTGTGGTGTAAACAAAGTATAAACATATTATAGACATTTACAGCATTGAGAGCCTGCCAAGGTCATTCTGCAAACAACTGAACTCCCCCTCACAACAGTCCCAAAACCATGGTGTAAAACGGTGTAAGTAGATAAGGGATGCTACTCAGAAAAACGCGTTTTGGACAGGTTCAGCCCGAACGTCCATAATCATAGGTTCAGCGCATTTCATCAGATGACGTCACGGCTCGAATTAAAAAT
>JAGFPH010002308.1:58228-81246 GCA_018207615.1 Philaenus spumarius | reverse complement strand
GTGTTTTTCACAGTTTGGGGGGGGAATTTTCATATGTTCCTGATTAAAATCAATATAAAATATGAAGATTTGACGATTTCCCCTAAGAAATTAGGAGATAAACTGTTGTTTCTATGTGTTAAAAATCTCCAATTATTCGTGTGAAAGTGCCATATTATTGACAGCCAGGCAATTCGACTACTACTGCATGTAGGCCTAGTGCAGTGTAGAGACGAGCCTATAGAGGGTGCCGCGTGTGGTGTAAACAAAGTATAAACATATAGACATTTACAGCATTGAGAGCCTGCCAAGGTCATTCTGCAAACAACTGAACGCCCCCTCACAACAGTCCCAAAACCATGGTGTAAAACGGTGTAAGTAGATAAGGGATGCTACTCAGAAAAACGCGTTTTGGACAGGTTCAGCCCGAACGTCCATAATCATAGGTTCAGCGCATTTCATCAGATGATGTCACGGCTCGAATTAAAAATGCAGCCTATCGTCCAAACTGCGTTTGTGCATAAATCGTCAACATGTCTTTACAAAGTGTATATATTTGGTTTCAGTATGAAACGTGCTTTCCAACAGTATGAGTTTAACGATACAAATATGAAATTTACTATACCGAATTACCTTCATTTTATGCTCTTTAGATTGGTGATTTCGGAAATGACGTGAAATAAATAGGAAACAAACTTTCCCACTACACATAAATATAGTGTAGAAAAAGTTATTATTAGAAATAATTTGCATATTATTAGAAATATTCGTCTAAATTGAAATATGGTTAAAGGTTGACTATTTTCTAACTTCAATATCAAATTTACATCGTTATAAACTACGTTTAGTTAGCTTTAAAACGATAACAAATTCATAATTTTTAAATGAGCGGAAGTGAGTGAACAAGTTTGTCTTGTCGTCTAATCAAAGAAAAAAACTTCTGTTCAAATCATAAAAAAATCCATTGAAAGTAGTATTACTATTCATTTTTTTTAAACTAATTTTTAATACAAAACAGTTTGTTTCTTTTTGGATGGAAATCACTTTCTTCATTTGTATGGTTGTCCATTTTACATATATTGCAGTTGTATTTTCGGAAGATTATCTGTTTATGTATCTGTTCAGTGTATTATTATTTATTTATTTTACATATTGTGTAGTTTTGTCCTACATTGTTTTGAACATTGTTGGTCTTATATTCATTTTTTTACCCTTGAGTAAAAAAAAGTGTTTTTTACAAAATGTCTGTCTGTATGTATGCAAAGCTAGAGCGAAAACTATTCGATCGATTTCAAACAAATTTCCACCAGACATGTCAAGTAGACCTGTATAGATGCACGAAAAACGGGTTTGAAAAATTTGGAAAAACAACCACCTTTTTGGCCAAAAACCCACCAAAAAATCAGTCAGGGTATTATTTTTTTTATAAAAAAATGGCTCTAACGATTTTGATCAAATTTGGCTTATTTGCAGCCCTTAATGTAAACTACCACATGCAGAAAACCGTATCTTTCTAAAAATTCTTGTTTAGCTAATAATAATAATAATAATAACTGATTTTTAGAGGTTTTTTGGCCAAAAAGGGGGTTGTTTTTCAAAATTTTTCAAAACATGTTTTCGTGCATCTATGCAGGCCTAATTGACGTGTTTGGTGCAAATTTGTTCGAAATCGATCGAATAGTTTTATCTCTAGCTAATAATAATAATAATATTTATTAGTTAATCTCCTAGTTTAAAATCACCTCTCCTACCCCTCCTACAAAAATGAAGTCACTGTGAATCTGTTTAATAATTTAAAAATGTTTGTGAGAAAGTATGTGCCAGTTTCTGGTACCGTTTATTTGAAATGTGTTTGTTTTATAACCTTTCTGTTGCATATTGAACCCTAATGTGTGTACAATTTCTGTAAGTTGCTCTGTCATGGTTTTAATGGTTTCAAATTGTCTAGTTCCTTTGCTATTGTGGTTTTCCGTGATTCTTAAGTATTTTTTGGTGATTTAGGTTTTTTTTTTTTTTTGAAAAAGTTGTTCAATTTTCCTTAGATTCTTTGGTCTAGTGTTTTATTCTCCATTGTTATTATATGTTCGCAAATTTCAGGTCTTAAACCCTGTATTACATGTGCTATTATTTGGTTGTCTTCGACGTTACGGTATGTAATTAATAGTTTGTGATTTGGCTGTCCATCCGTAAGCTCTTGAAGCCACATCTTATCTGGATATAAAAGTATGTGTATCTTCAGATGGTAAGCCGTGATATTGGGAGGGTTGAACTAAGGGTATTTTCTCTTTCCTCTCCATTTCAGTGTTTGTTTTCGTTTTTTATTTTATTTGGGTGTTGTCTTGCTTCTTCGTAGATGTGTTCGTTTTTTCTTTGATTGGACTATTTGAAATTTTGAAAGATCACATTTGAACATTTTTGTGACATCTCATGATTTTGTTCAATGATATCTTGTTCGATGAAATTTGACCTGGTACGTCCGTTTTGACTTCCATTTGCTATCGGGTTAATGTTGTGATTGAAGCGACTGATGCGATCATAGCTCTGCGATTATCGCTGGAAGATAATCGCAGAGTGATGATCGCCGTCAGACTGTTGTTATTGAAGCGATTATTCTACCAGTTGCCCGTTCATAACAAGACAACAAGACCATTTTGAACAATGCAAAGCAGGCGCCCTCGATTATCGCACCAGTCGCTCAATCACAACGTACCTTTACATCTAACGCGTCTGGCCTGTTAGTTTTATTCCATTAAGTTCTTTAAAAATTCATTTGTTATTATTAATTATTATTATTATTAGTTATTTTTTGTTATTTATTTAAAAATCTTAATTTAGGGTATTCGTGTATACCCCAATACTTACACCTTGTAACTACTTTTCAATCAATGTCTAGTTTTATCAAAATAATATTAAAACAATTTTGTTCTCACTTAATTTTGTGTTGCATGAAAATATCATTTATTTGTATTATGTTTTTGTATTCTTCCGAATCGGTTATGTACCTACTACTGGTCTTCAAAATGTATTGTAGTTTTTTATTGTTATTTACTTACAACATTTATTAATTATTATCAATGAATGTAAATTTATTTTTGTATTTTTCAACTATATATTACTTTTTTTATTAAATTCGAATAGCTAGTTTAATACTTTAACATGTTACATTACATACGATTACCACCAATAACAAGGATTTCTTTTTCACCAAGCATTAGAGATTAAAGAACTTATTTAATATTATGATGTCTTCTGCTACTTTCAAAAGTGGTAATTTGTTGTTTTTGTTAATAAATCTTACTAAATTTGTGTATTTGAATTATTTTATAAATTACGTAGAACCTCCTTTTTTCCATAAACATATTTTTTGAAAAACTTTTATAAGTTATTGGATTTAACTGTAAACTTTAAGTTATCTAATGGGTTGTTTTCAGAGAATAAAATAACACTTTTAAGAAAGAAAAAACAACTATGCGTAGTTATGTTGTTTTGTTTTTTTTTTTTTTTTGCTAAAATGGCATAAAATGTCTACTTTATTTGGGAGAGGGAACCCACAGGCAGGTTTTGGGGGGGATTTGCGCCATAGGCTTTGGGGGGGATGGGCACTCCTGGTCCATGATCTATCCAAAGCCTCAGCGACACCATTTACAAAATCAATCAATGCCGCCCCAGTTCTGTACCCCCTTCTAAAGCCAAATTGTTTGTCATAGATTACTTTGTTTTCATTAAAATATTTTACCAGCCTAAAGTTAATAACCTTCTCAAAACTTTTTGAAAAATTACTCAATACCGAGACAGGACGATAATTATTAATGTCAGATTTAATTCCTTTCTTAACTATTGGAGAAATTTGAGAGTACTTCAATCTTTCTGGAAAATTTCCCTCTTCCAAACATTGATTTATTATGAATGTAAGTGGTTCCAAAATTACCGGCACAGCAGCCTTGATCAACCTTACCGGTACCTAATCCCAACCAACTGACTTTTTATTTTTTACTGTTAACATTATTTTTTTGACTTCACTTTCAGTTGCAAGATTTAAATTACTCAGTGAAAAACCTGCTTCACAACATAATTCTTTAATAGTATAGTAAAGACCATTCGCTGTTGCTTTAGAAATATTCATCCTTTCGACAATATTCGATAAAAATCATTGAAAGCTTCAGCAACTGCAATAGGTTTATCTACATTACAGTCTGCATCATCCCTCAAAACTATCGAACCTCTATCTAGATCTTTTTTATATTTAGTTCCTTGTATATTACCTGCCAAACTGCTTTTGATTTATTTCTAGCTTTATTTATGTAAATATTATTTGAATTTTTTTTAGCAGACCTAACAACTTTCCTAAAAATGTTTTTATTTCTAATTACATATTTAAGAAACTCCACATCCTTACTAAATTTAAATTCCCTATGCAACTGCCTTTTCCTCTTACTTGAAATTTTTACACCTTGAGTAACCCAGTTTAGAACTAGACTTTTTCTTTGCCACTCTACAAGAAGTCTTAATTGGAAAACATTATTGAAAAAAGACATAATGAAATTTTTCAGAAAGTTATTGTAATTTTCCTTAACATCTAACATAGGATTGAATACTAAGCATTTTAAATTTTTTTAATATTCCAACAAACTCACTAATTTTGTCCCCACTAAAAATTCTTTTACTAAATTTACTCAGATTTCTAGTAACTTAAATGTAAATTGACCCACTTGCGGTAGACTTATAAATAAGGCTGTATGATCTGACAATCCCAGTTCTAAATTAAATTTTTGCAAGATTTCATATTTATTATTTGTAACCACATTGTCAATACAAGTCTGACTATTTTCTGTCATTCTTGTGGGTTCTATAAAATGTAGGCCTACCGTAAAGCCACTACATTTCACGATCTCATTCAATTTAGAGGGAAAAGAATTTGCCTCTAAAATATTAATATTAATATCAGCTGCAATTAAAACGTACTTTATCCTTCTCTCTTTTTTTAAGAGTGACGTCAATTTTTCTAGCCTGCTTAAAAATGGTTTCTTTACATTATAATTTCAAACAGTATAAACTAAAACCACCAACAACTTATAATTTAAAATTTCTATACTAGAACTCTCAAATACCAAGTCCTCATTTAAAACAGTTAGATCCTTACTTCGTATTCATATGACTTATCAACCAATATGCAAGAACCCCCCTCTTCTATAATTTTTCCTTACATAAAAGTCACCTACAACAAAACCAGTCTTATTTAAACAATATAATAAGCTAATTGAGTCTCTATTTAGCCAGTGTTCATTAAGAGCAATCCCTTTACTTTTTGCCCCAAATCTATTAAAAATATATTCAGCTCTGATATTTTTTTGCATTCAATCCCTGCACATTATATTGCATAAACCAGTTTACATTCACATTCGAAACGGTTCTGAATTTCTCTTCACATTCATTTGCTTTAAAATCTAACATATTACAGCTATTTACAACTAAACTACTTTCATTTATATTTTCTACATTCATGGAACAGGTAGCAGTAATGCCTGAGAGTAGCTCCGTCCACAATCTCCAGTGCCCATCTGGTCGCTTTTCCTTTGCAAAACACAATTTAAGTCTCTACAGTACTCACATCTTTAGCCTTTGATAACCATCTATCCAGAAAAGTACCAAACTCAGTGTTACAAAAAACTCTGGGTTTTTCCACTTTTCCTAACCAGTACATAATACTAGTTTGTTTCAAAGCCGGCCTTTTTTGCCTCTGTTCAGTATTAGTTAGATTAATTAATTCATAATACCTATTACACATAACTTTCTTCCCAGCAATATTAAGCTGAAGCACTTGTCCATAAAAATGTGTTTTCCAGTCTATTGCTTAAAAAATTTACACTTATGTTTTGTACAGCTTTATTTGTGAAGCTATTTATTGTTTTATGAATTATCAAATTAGCAAGTTCACCTTCAGCCTGAAATTTATTATTTACTGGAATCTCAGTTAAGATTAAGTTAGTTTTTTTTGACAATGGCAAAATTTTACATAAAGCTCTGTTTATTGTATACTGGAATGGCAGCCCATTATATACAACATTTGCCCCACCTATTATTATAACAAAGTTATTGTTATTAAAGTTTTTGGTCAGAGTATGAATATCTTCAATTACACCTTCAAAATCCGCCCCAGGTTTCACGATTGCACTCACACTGAAGTTTACTCCCAATCTATTATTGTAATAACTTAGAACAAGCTCTACCATGGCTATCTCCTAAGATTAAAATTACTTTTTCTGTATTTCTGATTGGCTCTTCACTTACATGTACCTTAGATTTTGTAGACTGCTCAGAAAGTGTTTCCTTTATTTCTCTGTATCTTACATGAATTTTCAATATCATCCTTTAAAGAACGGCAGTGCAACCTTGTTGCAATACTTTCACTCAAAGTGTAGCTTTTTTTGTTTATCGGAGTTAATATTTTCTGTGGACTGCAAGTAGGCATGTTTACTGCTACAAGTTTACTACTTTTTAAATTATTTACCTCACTTTCCAAACCAACAATTAATTCCTCTCGCCCTAGCACCTTCAAAGCAAGATTAGTATTTAACTCTTGTATTTCAATCAGCTCCAAACCTTGCTCATAAATTATTTTATTTAATCTATCTATTTCATGTCGCAATGTTATTTTCTGTTCTATTATTGACCCACAATTTCCCTCCTCAGTTTCCATACTTGTGTCCCCATCCTCCATTTGCCTATCAAGAGATTCAAAACATTTTTTGTATAAAAACAAATTAGAGCTATCCATATGTAATTCGGATGGTTTCAATTTTTGACACTTAAAGTGGTACCATTTTAAACATTTGCAGCACAAAATACCAGAAGTTTTGACATTTTTTAAACAATCTGGACATATTTCATTATTGCGTACCATTTTTTGAAATTATGTAATAATAATAAATCTATATTTCCTCAGCAGACGTCACTAATCAATAATGTTATACCATAAGTAAACACAGCCTTTTCTGGCTGGTTTAATGTCAACAATCCTCAAACTTAAAGGTTTTAAGTTATTTACACAGGTCTTGACATTGGAGCTAATATTTACATAACAAAGTCCACATAAACTCAGTTTGAATGTTCAAAGCAGAACTGTAGTATCCAGTTTTGAAATATTTTATGCTGATTTTCTAGAAATCAAATTGTCAAACCAAAAAGTACTTACATAAAAATACTCCACAATACACAACACCAAAACATAAATTTTAGTTTAAAAGATTTAGTTTAATCTTTATACTCAGTAAAAACTTCGTCAGATGAGGAGCAAAATAATACACAACCTATCTGATGAATTATCTCTTACATTATTCCAGAGTAACCTGGGACCCAACAGATTATCACTCCACGATCCCTCTGCCAAAACATTGTAGAGAACTCATAATGTCTTATCTACAGAGTTTGGGGCACACATGTAGATTGTAAGGCACTCTAAGAGTCAGAACAGTAGATATTCCAGATGTCCGCTATAACTCACTTCATCCATGGTTCTTATGGTTTTTTACTCTTTAAATATACATAATCAAACCGAAATAAGCAATACTTCTTGTGTTTTGATTAGGTGGTCGGAATGAAGGTTTGCTGTAGTTGTAGAAAAGGCTATGGTAATTGTTACAAAAGTATCCAGTTGTATACTATAAAACAGCTGATTAGGTTAATACCTTATAAATACTCTTCATTAACTCACTTAAAATAAAGTCTTGAGTCCAATGATGACAAAGTAGCACTGGCTGTTATAAGAGCAGAAGTTGTCAAATGTAGGGATATTATGAGGGTTACGAACTTGAAAGGGTTTTATGTCTTATTTGTTAAAAGAATTTTCCGTTGCCAGATAATACTCCTAATTATGCACTTTATTTGGAAATGGAACCCGAAAAAGAGTGTATTTACGCACTTGGCATCCGTTTTAATTATGTAATACGAGTGTTACGATTGCTTTCAGACTTCCAAATATACTTGCCAGGCAAGTGATAGATAAGAATGTTTTTTGCTTTAAGAAAATGAAATCACTAGGACACTAGTACACATTTACATTATAATGAACTCAATGGCAGTGGAGTTGTTCAGTAATAATCAGCTTATGTCTATTTTGGAATCAGTAAGAAGAGATTTAGGAGAAACGGTTATTTTTAGGCTTCGAGAGGGTCACAGTATTAACAGCAATGCATATCATTAAACCTTGAATTTCACGACAAGTCTTATATTTGCGAAGGGATCTCTATAAATACTGTTCGCTGGATATTTAAAGCTAGAACAAAGGCAAAACTGATTTAAATCATAAGCCCTGCATAAATCAAGTGTTTCTACGTTCTCTTTGCAAATTACAAGAAAATGTTTACCACTATGTTGTAAGATGGCCAATTTTAACTCATTTTAGATTACGTTGGTTTTTGAAAAAAATTATTACTGGTGTTCTTATTTTTTAGGTAAGTTTCTTTGTTTTGCAATACAGTAGAGCTGCGGTTATGCGAGGTAACCTCGGATAACTCGGACTCTGCCAAAAATCGAGAGGGAAACGTATGGTAAACTGGTGAAATCAATGAAAACACGGTCAAAAATGTGAAAAAGACATCTACTGTATTATCAAATGAAAAACTAAAGTCCAAATAAAAATAAAATACAAAAGACATACATAGGTACCGTAGTACATGTTCCAGATGAAAAATTATTAGTTAAAGAAGTCCATAAGTGCTTTCTGTTTAACGGAACTCACTCGATTGTGCGCCGTAGGCCTATCTATTTTTACACTACTGGTTTACACTGCACATGCCATGATACAGCGAGTATGAGTTTTATTAAACAAAGTGACATTTAGTGAAAAAAAATTAACAAAATTGTATTGCTGATTAGCAAAGCGACCAAATGAAAATAAAATACAAATATAAAATGATAAAAAGACATACATAGGCTACAGTACATGTTCCAGTAAAAAAATTATGTTTTTAAAAAGTCAATAAGTGTTTTCTGTTTATCGGAACTCGCTCACTTGAAAACTAAACAAACGATATCCAGTATGACACACGCAAAGTTTTAAGAGTGAGGGTTTACTTGATACTGAATCAAACTACAGTACTGCATAAAATAAGGAATGATGACATCACAAACGCATAAACAATAATCACAGACGTCTGTCTACTCTTACTAGTCTACTAAGTGTATCCGACTACCCGATTAATATTATTGATTCAAGTCATTTGTTTGATTGTTTATTTACTTCACTACTTATAATAAATAAATTATGTTATTTATTTAGAAAATCTATTATTCTCTTAAATAAACAGTACTTGTACCTGTCAAAATACCTTAAAACATGGAAAATCCTAATCCTATTGATGATTAGCAAAGCATTGGAGTTACTGTATTGTACAGTACAGTATTTAAATAATGATTAAAAACTGCTTTTTATTTACCGGAACCATTTTTGATGAAACATTATGTGACTGATATAAGTACAGTACAGTAGATTTATCGCTATATGCGCATTTCATTTTATGCAATTATGCATGCGTCTACCGCAAACCGAACTTTTTTTATTTTGTTTTACTACCTCGGTTAACCCGGAACTCGATTAGTCGGGGCTCGGATAACCGCGGCTCTACTGTATTTATAATGGGTAATTTTTAATAAATAGACTAGGATAATTCTACCTCCGTTAATAAAATAAACTTCCATAGTGTTAAGAAACATTAGTTACATAATATTACAATATTTGAGGAGCTGTAATTTCTTACTGGATCATCCTTTTGTGGTTGGGATTGCATTGCACTGTTGAGTTCTACTAACAAAAACTTTTAAAATGAGGTATAACTCGACATAGGCTTACATAAAAAAAATCCTAAGTGGGCCGTCCTTCGGTCCCGCCAAAATCAAGTAATATATATTATGTCAAAACTATTGGTTATAGTGACAAATACATAACTGCAAAGTTTCATTATGTTTTGTTAAATAGTTTTTGAATTAATTAATGTATTCCAGATTTTTGCCCAAATGTGAATATGATATTGAGATTATGTCCCTTTTCTTCTGGACAATTTGTTAAAACTAACCGTGTTTGTAATATTTTTGAAAATAGAAGTAGTTGCTGAAGAATTGTGTTTATTTATATTAGAGGGACTGTCATTATTATATTTAATAAGGATGATGAAATGTAGTTTGGATTTTTTTTTTTACACATACTGCCTTGATCATTGCTCATTGCTGTAATTGTGCAGTCATCGAGTATTGTAGGTTTTCTTTAAGTTTCTTGGATTCTTTACTTCAACAATCACGTGTTGATTTAGCAAAAGTTGTGTGTATTTTCAAAGTCCCTGAAGAAGCAAAACTCTTCATCAGCATAAATTTAATGAAAAGTTAACGTTTGTGTGTGAATATGACAATGACAAGACACTTACTTTTTTATGAGAATACATAATGTACTTTTATTTGGCATTTAAGTCACTCTATAAAATTTAAACCAGTATTGTTTGAACCTGTTTAAGCAAGTCCCCCCCCCCCCCCTCAAATTGTACCAAATACCAACACCCAAGATATGCTTTGCTTCACAGTAAGTCATATAATTCTTGAAAGTATTTAATCTACATATACAGGCTGTTTTATAAAAATGTGGACAATTCATTCACCTTCATGTTTGTTGCATCATTTTCAGTAAAATTATTCCAATAATCATAAGTCCAACCGCCATTTTGCTGTTTTCCGTCCAACCGCCATTTTGTTTTTTCACTAAATAATTTTTATATCTAGAATGGTTTAACTGATTGAGTTCAAATTTTCTATGGTACTCATCGATGTAAATAACTATTAAAAAAAAACTTTTATTTGAATAATTAGTTTAAAAATGGCAGCCCTTTAAAGATTTTAAATAAGAATAGCTCAAAAACAAAAAATATTTATAAAAAAAGTCAAGAGTAAATTTTTTTATCCCGTTCAGTTTTTAATCAAATGGTATTAAATAGTGTCAACGTTATTGGACACAAGAGTAACAGTAAAGCAGCATCCAATAGTTTAAAAATAATAACAATACACTAATTCTCACACACATACGTTTAATAATCAAACGAGTTTCATTGACAAAGCTGACATCTTCAGTAATACATGAGCTACAACTAAAAACTTATAACTGTCTTTAGTTGTAGCTCATGTAATACTGAAGGTGACGATTTTGTCGTTGGAACGCGTTTGATTATTAAACGTATGCGTGTGAGAATTAGCGTATTGTTATTATTTTTTTTTATAATTCCTTCTCACTCGTCAAGCTCAAAGTTTATTAATAGCATCCAATAGCAACAATGCGAAAGCAATAATTAATTTGGCCAACCAAATAAGTTGGGTGCTGTTTAATTTGTAGTCTATGTATTGCAATTCATAACAAAATTCCAATAAAATAAATATTTGATTTTAAATGAACTGTAAGTTTCCAAATAAAATAGATAGTTTGAAGGTTTGTTTGTTTTCATACTTTTTTGTGTTTTTACTGAACTGTAATTAATTAACTGAATTAATTACAGTAGAACCCCTCTTAATCGGTCTGGTCGGGACCGAGACCCTGGCCGGTTACCTGTTTGGCTGGTACCCGTAAAAAATAGATTTTTGTTCAAAAATAACCTACATAATTCAAAAATAAACAAGCAAATAAGACGTTATTGCAACTCATTTTATTGTATGTACATACATACATAAAGAAACACCAACAAATTAAACAATTTAAACTTACATCAACTTTCAAACTGAATTTACATATACTGTATCATTGTTACTGTTAAAAAAATCAGTTACCGTATTTTTTTCTGTTTTTTAACTTTTAAAGTTTTTTTTTTAAGCCAAGTCTCTCCATTTTTGTATGTTCATTACGTCTAATGCCATTGAATCTTTTTGCTCAATATGTTACAAATATTATATATTTTGCTCCTACGAAATTCAGTAAAGGTTCCGACAAAGCAACAGACGAAGAAAAAGAAACAAAGGATGCCGCTTTGTCAATTTTGATTCTAAGAAAGAATACAGTTGCCGAGGAAGCAAGCGGGAAATCATACTGACGCTCCCCCTCCCCTGTTCTGCCTGCATCAATACTAACACATTGCACACCTAACGTTGCATCATCCTGCTTTATTTTCCAGGAAATGTCCGTCAAACAATCAATGTTTGAGACTTTGGCCAGTTACAGTAATATAATCTATAAGAGAAAAAAAAACTCTGTTGTTCCATGGGATAGGCCGGTTAATCCGAGGACTGGTTGATCCGAGGCCGAAGAGGGGTTTTACTGTATTGATAATGCTAATGTATAAGAGTCAAGTAATTATAAAAAAGTTGGTGTAGTACTTATTGAAAATATGAGTTAAATATATGTAATTTAATATATATATGAAACTATGACATCCGATTTTGTGACCATTTTGAAGCAAGCCTTATATAGACAGTGTCAAGAAGAGTGGGTAGTGGTACAGAATAATAAACTCCGAGAGATTAAAGATACAGTCCGTCCATAGAAGTGGTTGCTCACTTAACCATTCCTTGCTAACTCATAGATTTCTGATGCGTCTTGGGAACCCGCCACTTTGTCCATACTGTCCTAAATTTCTTTCCGTCGAGCACCTTCTTTTAGTGTGTGAAAAATTAAAGCATGTCCTTAAAACATTTCACCTACCAAATCGCATTCAGGCAATGGTGGGTAAGGATACCAAGACCAATGATATTAGTGTAGGCGTTTCTGGATCGTTTGAATGTGATTGACAATATTTAGATATATTTACTTGTTTTGTCCGGATTATCTGTTGTATTTTATTAAACAGTTTTATTAGTGTGTTTTAAACTAACTTTAATGATTATGTGTGATTGTGTGTGTTCTAATTGTTTAATATATGAGCATAAATTGAATTTCTAATATTTATATTAACCATTCCAACTATTGTTTATTTAATTATAACTCTTCGTCACTGATTATAAAAACACATACACATTAAAAAAAAAAAAAACACTTTTAAACACAAGGAGATTCGCACAAACACTCGCACATTGAATATAAGTAAAGTATGCCCAATGCCTGAGCATGCTTTTTTTTTTTAAATGTGTACATTTTTGTAATCAGAGATAAAGGACAATGATCCTGAATACTTGATAATGGCTAAATAGCCAAAACAGAACAGCCGTTTTTCACATTTAAAAAAAAAATATTTTTCTCCTTCTGTATGTCACTAAACTATTTTTGGCTGAAAAGTATAAAGTACATAAATTATAATTCACCCTAAGTGACCCTACATTTTTTTAACCTGAATATTTAAGATACCTCTTTACACAAGTGGGTGATTATCCTTTGAGTTAAAATGCCTACTCTAAGTTATAAATATTTGCAACCTACTGTTTCTACACTTTTAAAGCAAAATGTTTTTATTGTTTTTACTGTTTGTTCCAGCATATTGTTATTCGCAGACAATGTTTCTATTGAATTTCATGGATCTGAATCCCACGCTTTCAAGGGTAATAAAGTCGGTCGACTTTATCTCACCACGCACAGAATGATTTTCAACAATAAAAGCACAAACGATGATATGGCGTCATTCAGTTTCCCTTTCTGTACAATTAGTGAAGTAAGTGAATATATTCTTTTATAAACAGGTGTTGTTTTAAATTAATTTGTTGTTTGAATAAACAATGGACTGAAGGATAGTAGAAATCTGATTTGTATAAAAATGTTTTTTCAACAATTTTCTAGCATTTGTCAATAGAAAATGTTTTAAAGTATGTGTCAACGCATCTTATAAAATAAAACATGAAGACAAAGACAGGAAATATAAGTATGTACTAAAGTGTATGAAAAAAGGAAGTTTTAAACAATAGCATGAAAGCGTGGCACCAAGTAACATGAAGCTTCAAGCCATTTTTACTGCAAAATCAGACCCTGCTGGATGAATAAGGCTGACCTAAATAAGTTAACTAACAATTAATTAGACTAGGAAAACAATTTTGCATAATATTTGTCTTTTTAGGCTCTTAAATTTAAGGTATCACCTTTATATATGTATTTTCTGAGCAGCTACCATAGTGCCAAGTGTTGCAATGTAGGAAAGTTCTAGTTGACTCTTTGAAGATCCCACCCCTTGGCTGATTAGCCCAGCTAATAGAGAAAAAAAAGGCTAATTTTGTTATTGAATTTAACAGCAAGCGACATCCACAGTGACTTTAAGGGTAGCACATAGGTATGTAAAATACAAAATCTAACAGGCACGGAGCTTTTGCGCATTTTTTATAAACAAAAATAACAATAAATTGGGACTTTTTTTAGTTTTTTTGTTGATTTTATAAAAAGTTATGAATGGATCACGATACTTCCAATGAGAGATATTTGTAGAGAATTAAAAAACCTAAAAAATGGTTTTTATAGACCCCGATCGGACCATTTTTCACCGAAAAAAGTCGGGAAAACGCTTAAAAATTACAATTTTTCAAAAATGCATATCTTTGATAACTTACAATATTAAGGGCAGATCTTTCGGAAAATTATTGTTTATTATGTGTACTTCAAACTGGCAGAAGATTAATTTTGTCGCATTAATATTTTTTGCTAAATTGCAATATAAACAATTTAGCCATTATCTTGCATAATGTGCCCTATTAACATGAGGGCAAATTTACCAAACGAATTCTGAAAGTAGACATTAAAACCTACAATTCGTATATCTTTGATTTTTGAATAAGATTGATAAAGTTTGATAAAAATCAGCTGAAATGAAGCTCACAACTCACTAACAATATAGATTGAAAAATATTTCACAAAACTCTTTGTATTTGCAACACTATTTCTAACATAATTTGATCTCTAGGTGGAATTGGAACAGCCAGTTTTCGGTGCAAACTATATCAAAGGAAAAGTCCGTGCACAACCAAACGGCAACTGGGTTGGTGAAGCCAAGTTTAAAATTGTCTTCAAAAAAGGTGGCGCTATCGATTTTGGACAAGCCATGCTGAAAGCTTCTCAGATGGGTAAAACTAAATGTAAAATGTCTGACTTTCTAGGCCTGACGCTAAGAATTTGTTTGGTTGTTTTTCTCCTTAGAAAACTTAATTAATTCCTCCTTTTGCTACCTAACTGTATCTACTTAATTTAAGTGAAGGTGGACTCCAAAACTAGTTTCAAATGAGTAATTTTAGAGAAACGAAGAATGATGTCGTGTGGTCAGAGTGTGTGTACTGTTAGAACCTTCAACTCAGTTGAACATACTTTAAAATTTGTATTATATAAGCGATGATAAATATAATTACTTCTTACTAGCATAAAAGTAAGATTTTTTTTTAATTTGAAACCGGATAAAAAAAAAATCATTTTTGAGTATTGTATACAAGTCATTTACATCAACGAATTATGTGACAGATAAGGAATACAGATTCAGGAAAAACTAATTATAGAAAATACACAGATTTTAACAAAAACATTCAATGTTTACATAATATTTAATAGGAGCAGATATATGGACACCATTGGGGAATTTAAAATATACAAAACATTTAAGAAAGATAAAACCATTGGTTAAACGATAAAGCTAATTTCAAATCAAATTTGCTGCATGACATAGAGATCATGTTACAAGATAATTGTCAATAAGCATTGCTGCACAGCTATTTTGATGGTATCGTCAATAGAGTTAAGTATATTTTTACCTAGCAAAGTACCCTTTCTTCTTTTATGAAGTACAATTTTCTTGGCTTAATTGTTTTGGAATTCACCTCCATTAAACTTATATTTATTTTTGTTAATAGATTGTTTTTACTATTCTGCTCGTTAAATGTTATACATGTGTGAGGAATACAAGAATATTAATTCTATAAAATATAAACCAATACTAATTCTGATAAAAAATTTTAATAAGTTGTAATGATTTATTGTTACAATTTTATTAAAATTGTATTTTATTTCAAATAAAACAAAAAACATTTGTGTTATACTGTATTTAAACATTACATAGCTTTTAAATACACGCTTTTAAATAACACTTCAATAAAAACTGTAAAAAAAACATTTGTGTTATATTTGACTGTTTTTATTGAAATGTTATTTAAACGTGTGAACAGATTTAAACTCTTTTTTCTGTATAAATATATTTGTATTATGTTTTTTTTTTACATTTTGAATACAGAAGACCTCTTATTAGCGTTCTTATGAACAACAGTTTCTCCGAATAATACAAGGTATGGCTAAAAAAATAACAAGGCTGATTTGTCTACAAAAAAGCAGCACATGTCAAATGCTACACAGCCTAGTCATGAGCCTAGCCCGCTCTCAATTCCTGACTCTTTAGACAGGCCATGACCTTTGTTTGAATCGGGCCATTAGTTCTTAGCTTGTCGGAAAATTGTTTAGTTTTTAAAAGTGAATTTTCTTATGAGACTCAGAAAATCCGGCACACAAATTGTTTATTTGTTAAACTAAGTATACGGTGATGAATGTATATCAAGCACTCAGGTTTTTGAGTGGTTTAAACGGTTTCAAAAGGGACAAGAGGAAATAGAAGATGGCGTATGCCCAGGACAACTTTCTTTATCATTGATGTAAGAAAACATTGAAAAATTGGTGATTTGATCTGAAAAGACTGTCAGTTTGGCATTCACTCAGTTGCTGAGAACATGGGAAATGACAAACAATCTGAACAGCAAATTTTGCATGAACATTTTAACACGAAGGAAGAATTAATAATGTCCAAGAATCTCGCACCTGAACAAAAGGATTCTCAAATGAACATTTTAGCTGACACTTTAAAAACCATTAAAAACAATAGCAAAATTTTTGAAAAAAAGCGATAACATGAGATGAATTGTGGATATTTACCTATGATCGGGAAACTGAGTACCAATCAAAAAGCACCAGCTAACCAGAAGAAAGTTGAATGATCAAATAAAAATTTAAAGCATTAATGTATTTTTCAAAATCCGTGGAACTGTAAATGTGAATTGAGCCCTGAAGGTCAAACTGTGAATCAGGAATACTGGCTTGAGGTCATAACTACTCTCCATGAATGAGTAAGAAGAATGCGACCTGAGTTGTGGAGAAAAGTTATCGATTATACATCAGGACAACGCCTTGGCCTATACTGCATTGTCTATCAAGATGTTTTTGGTCAAGCATGGGATCTCAAGCATCCTACTCACACGACCTCGCACAGTTTGACTTTTATATGTTCCTCAAGGTTGAAATCAGTACTGAAAGGAACAAGATTTGAGTCAGTTGAAGCTGTTAAAAAAAAAACCAGCGGAGACCACAAACATACTTTCTAAAAATTACTTCAAACACTGCTCTGACCAATAGAACATTCACGTAGAGATCGTGGAGGGGAGGATATTGTAGGAGATAATTTTAAAGTAGTGAAGAAATAAAGAATTTTACGGCATTAAATCGGTTGTTTTTTAGCCATATCTCGTACACAAAATTAAAAAATCTCTCTTGTCCATTTAGATTATACCATTGGCCGATAAAATTGAGTCTACTTTATTAATATAACAAATTGTCAACGTAGATAATTGTATCTAGTTAAAATTTTCTTGTTTTTAGAAATTAGAAACATAAAACTTTTTAGTTACATTATTATTTCTAAACAAAACTCGATCGATTGATTGTAAAATTTTCTTTACAGAGAATGAATACATGAAAGCATTAATTATCCAAATGGATTTGATGTTCTGAAAGTATATTTATTGGATAGTCAATCTCTCATTGGCAATCTTGACAGTGAATGCAATAAATGATAGAAGAATGGGAACAAAGTGTATTTAAAATATTTTATTTATGATTGATAATTAATTAGCTTGCATAATAATAAAACACTAATCTGCTTTTTTGAACACTATAAATTCAAATTGCATTTTCCATCAATTAATACACTAAACTTGATTTAACACACAATTTTTAATACAAATTGTTAATTTTAAGTTTTAATACTTTTTAATTAACAACAATACTTTAAATCTTTATTCCCTAACTCTTTTCTGTAATTTTCAATGTTTTTTTTTTAGAAGTTCCAGTATTACTATAAAAAGAACAAGCAAGTTTATTGAAAGTGGATATGAAAACTATTCAGATACATTTTTCCTGGTCTAAATATGCATTTCATTCGATATAAAAGCCTACACTTGGCCATTCTATTCACTACCTCATCAGACCCCGACTTACAAACTGGCCAAGAAACTGAGCATTTGCCCGGAGCACCTATCTTTAAGAGGCGGGAGAATTTAATGTTCAAATAAATGTTGAGGGGCAGGAAAAATAAGATATTTAACGTAAGGTAATGATTTGGTTTTAAAAAAATGTCCAATTCTACAATTTAAAGCAGAACTGGAAAATGTGTAATATCCTCGCAGAAAAGAAACACATAACCTGCTGCAGGTTGATTGATCTTATTTGTAAGGTGAGGAGAGGTGAAGGGGTATGGTGGCTGGGGTAGGCAACATTGTTTTTGATTTTGTTGTTTCTATTTTGTAGAAAAAATTTAATTTTTATCTTAGAGTAGTGCCATAGTCAGAGTCAAAGGGAAACTTTGGTTTAAACTATTGCAGTGCACTTAAACATATTAGGCCTAATACCAAATACTTTATAAATAGATTTAAAACTCGTTTAATAATATACTGCAACTCTGTTTTATTAACGGTAGTTATAACAGCCACATTAAACTCTAACAACCATTTATTAAATAAGAAAAAAGACAACAGTGTCTTTAAAAAAACCTGTAGTATTTAGTTTCAAAATTTGCTGGTAATTTACTGGTAATAAATAAGCTTGAATTTGTAAAATTTTATAATGTTTGAGGAGGATTAAAAAAGAAGGGTGCTAGAGATTATCTGCCCAGAAAGGTAGCAAACAACTCAGGGCATGCACCTCATCCAGGAACCTTTGGCCTCTAATCCTAAATTAACTTACCTGACTTCTTAGTATACCTCAAAAGATCAGAAAGAGTTGTCTCTTTGAACTTTATCAAGTGCCTTATATTTTATGTGGCCATACCCCTCGCAGTAAGCAAAAACATACCCTACTGTTTCTTCCTGTCCATCTATCAATTTTAGGTACGACCTTCTTACCCAAAATCTAAAATTGCCTTTTTGGTAATAATAATTCTGTATTTGTAGGCGAATTATAAACAGCAAATACAGGGTGACATTTAAGTATGGAAACTGCATACCTTAGAGGTATTTTGAGGCAGAAGGAAATGTTGTTCTACTTAGTTTTAAAAATCTGCATTATGGTGGGTTTTTAATTTTTATCCACCAATTTTTTAGGAATAAAGGAGTGCATAGCCTCCCCACTACAACCTAAGAGGATCTATTGTGGTATGATTTCCCTGTTGTTATCATCCCAGATCACTTATAAAGCCAATAAGGATCGTGGGATCAACACCAGGGAACTCTTATGGGCTAACAACCGCTCTTATGATTACCGTGAATCTCCTGTACGGGAGAGCTTTGCACTGTTCAGCAGGTGATGAGCCGATTAAATCCCAAGGGATCAGAATCGAAAGGTTCCATTTTCTGAAAGCAGCCCCATTTTTTGAGGTGGTATTTGGCCGGGGCATTGACCAGAGAGAGTACCTACAATCCGCCCAAGATTGTTAGAGATTGCCCATCAATAGAGGTTTTGAGCTTTCTACTTACAGAAACAGATAAAAAATTTTGCCTGGCTAAGCCCAGAAGTATCGTTCTAGTATGAGGACCAACTTTTCTCCATTCAGATTTCAACAACTTATTTGTCCACTATATTGAATCGAACATAATCATTTTTAATAGGAACTTATATGTATGACACATAATTTAGATATAAAATTTTACAAGAAAAACTGTCGTGTAACTCATTTTTCTGTTAATAACTTCATTTTCAAATTATTAGCATACAAAGTTGGAATGGGGAAACATCGTGTTAACAATAAAACAAGGCACTACATGTGCTCATTACATCATTGCATTTTACAATCATAATGCATCCAATAACAAACTTTAAACAGTGGTATAACATTGATAACAATAAACAATAACTAGCTTTATTAATTTTTCCAAAATCTTTTGTCTATCAGCAAACACAAACTCAACTGTTTTCACTTGTAAAACATTGCTACTTCCAAACAAAATACATTATACACATGCCACAATTCACTGGCTAGGTCAATAGCGTACACAAATGTTTGACCAACAAATTTCCCCCAAGCATCTGAAATAGGAACTACTTAGTTTGTATCGATTGGCGTATTTAAAATTATTGTTTGCTTATCCTAAAGAACCTTTGGATAATTAATGCTTTTCTGTAGTTCATTTAACATGTACAATTTTATAATTCTATACACAAAAAATGTTTACCATTAACCTATAAATGCAGACCATGTAAAGTGAAGTGGGAATGGCAGGCTTTCAGTTTCAATGTTCATATTTGTATTCTGGAAATTAATTAAGGGGTTTTAGCTTATCACTTTTATTTTTGTCATCAAAATCCAATGAATCATAGCTAGTGAAAAGGAATGTAGAATATGCAATACATATTCCATATTCTTAATAGAGCTCATATATAACTTGCTTGCACTCACTACATTGGAGCCACTAATTATAACCAAATAACCATTCTCGTCTAACTTCAGTTTTTTGGTGTTTTAAAATATATATTTGCATTTGGTTTAATTAATTCTACTACAAAATGTTTACCAAGCCAACATGGCAGTCTCCCAGAATAACTATTTTTCCTTCTATGTTTCAATAGAATTATCCTCATTTACTTTCAGTAAATGGTCCTCCATTTCTGCTGGAACATTTTGTGAACGATTTTAATGAGTTCTTTTTATTGCACTTGGACCTCTTGATGAAAACTTGATAAGATGCAAACCTTTGTTGTAGGCGAAGTTTTTTTTATTAGGGGTAAACAAATCTAGCAACCAAATACTAACTAACTTCACTAACACTATTTTTTATTATTGTTATTATATTAGAGATAAAGGAGTCCTTAGCCTCCTGGGTCCACTGTGGGTCCAACAGGATATATTGTGGTATGATTTTCTCCTTGGTGACCATCCCAGATCCTTCCCAGGCCACTTATAAAACCAAGGAGGTTCTTGAGAACAACACTACAGGTTTTTCCGGGTTAACAAGCGTACTACCAAGTACTGTAAATTTTCTACACGTGAAAGCCTTGCACTCACACAAGTTTTGAGACAATTCAATTCCAAGGTACCAGAATAGACAGGTGTTCTCTGAGATTCCATTTTTTTGAGGTGGTATTTGCCTGGGCAGTGACCAGTGAGAATAATATTGTTTCTGCCCATCAATAGAAGCTTTTGGGCTCTAGGTGACCCTTGGGCCTTCCACATAAAGGACCCAGGCCAAAGAAGGGCTGTTTGGCCCCAACTCTAGCAAGGCGATCAGCCGCCTTATAACTTTGAAGCAGTCCCAAACAAGCCTTGATTCAAAAGTGAATGATTCCAGCGCCTTTAAGCCGGCTTGACTACCAGAAAGGATATCAATCCTAGATCCCTTAATTCCTTTTTTATGGCTATCACTGGAGCAGAGTTCAATAGCAACAACCTGCATCTGAAAAATCGATGCGAAGGAGCCCATAACATTAAATATGTTACATCTAGAACCATAATAGGCTCCTGCTCCACTCTTCATTTTTGAGTCACTAACACTATTTCGACAAATTGTTACTTGATATTTTAAATGTTCTACTATCCAGGAAGAGAATTTAAATTTAGTAGGCTTACCTAAAGTTTAATCTGATGCATAAAATTTAATAAAAACATGGCAACGTCTTACTCTACCAACTAGAACTATACCACCATAGCAATACATGAAGAGCATTGCATATTTCGGTTTACCTTTTAATTAGATTTTCTTCATTAAGTCCACTACAATATACAAAAGATTAAATCCAGTGAACATATGAATGTAACTCCTTTCATTATGAAGGAAAAAAAGATGTCCTGACATTAATTTATCTCAGCTTTCTTTATGTAGGCCTCCATAAAAAGTAAATTTGTATACTTGATAGATGTTGTAGAATATGTTATATGTTATAGCATTTTGTTTTAAATTATGTTCACATTTTATGTCATTTACTACTGCATTAATGTATTTAACTACATATTTTTTTTAACTTTGGAAATGGAAAAATTGAAGTAGTGAGTTTGAATATTTGTGCATTTAAATTTTCAAAATATTTGTTTTTTTAAATTACAGTTGTAGTATTTTTTACAGTCAAAGTAATTAATCTAGTCATTATGAATAATATCTATTAAATTTGGTCAAAGTGATTAATGAGGCTGTATTAAATCACATTATCTAGCCATTATCCATAATATCTGATCAAAGTGATAATGAGATTGTTTTAATAATTTTATCTAGCTATTAATAATAATATATGGTTTATGTAAACGCTAACCCTTTCATTTCCTGTTTTGAAAAGAGCGGTCACAAAAATTTCTGGATTACTCCCATTGGTCCATTTATCACATTGTGCAGTAACCAGTTTGTTACTGGCATTATTTTTGTGTACTTACAGACTTTTGAGAACAACATAACTTTTGTTTCTCTCACTTAAAAGTCATTTAAATAATATACATTAGTTTAAAAATTTAAATGATTCTGTTCAATCAGAAGTGTGTACTGCACAGTCAATCATCACTTTCGCGCCAGAGCGGTCACCAAGACAACAGGGGGCTTTTCTATAAAGTGCAGCTTGATAGCTGGGCTACAAAGCTAGTTCTGATCTAGTCCGTTAAATTGAGCATTCACTGTAGGCTATAAGAAAATTGGCGTAAATATTTTTAGGTAGTTAAACTATCTTTTGTAGCACTCCATGTGTCCCGTAGTCCCTCACATTATTATATATTTCTGTTTATTTGATATTTAAAATAGTTTCCTTCTATTGATAAATGATGGTTGATTTCAGTCTCTCGCAATGGAGTCAGTGATGTTCCACCACCATATGCACCCCCTCCAGGCCCATGGTTCCAGGCTCCTGCTCCAGCTTATTCACCAGCACCAGCCGGATACTACGGTTGGGTACC